>JAOXNJ010044877.1:0-12868 GCA_028566655.1 Metis holothuriae
CCCGGGCGTTTGCGGACGGCTTCTAGGCCTTCGAGCTTGTCAATTTGGCTCGCACCGTATTCTTGGGTGGAGGCATCCACGGCAGCGGATTGTTGTGCGTCCTTGTCAGCTGCAGACTGTGCGGCAGTTGTTTCAGGTTGATTATTTGAGGAAGAGTCAGCCGCAGGAGAAGAGTCACTCATAGAGGAAGAAAAAAATCAGGGGAAAGACTAGCCCACAAAAAGGCATTGAGGCGATTTGAGACTTTGCCGCAAGCTCACTAAGTATGCAAGTCTTTGTGAGAGTTTTTTGAGGATTTGCTTTCCATGTTTTTTTGCTCTAGCCTGCTGGAGACAATTTGAAGAACCTCCCTTAACTTCCTTTTCACTAGGAGGTGTACATTAAGCACTCAAACGCTGTTTTACTTCTTGCTTCGTTTTCCTATCCTATGAGCACACCCAAACATATTGCCCAGCCTACAAATCCAGCGCAAGAGCGCGATTTCACGGGGGGTGGCATTTTCTCTCTGCCCGCTTTTCACAAGCAATCCACAGGTGATGATGAACTGGATAAGTCCTTGCGCGAGATTGTCTCGGAATGGGCTTGTCAGGATACCTGCAATGACTTGGTCACAGAGATGATGATGACCGCACTAAAGGTGGGGCGCGATGACACTGGAATGGCAGACCTAAAGCTGATTAACCGCAGCTTAAAGGAAATGCGCAAAGCAAATCGGGTGTTTAAGAGCTATCGACATGTGCGCAAAATTTCTGTTTTTGGCAGTGCGCGCACAAAACCTGAGGAGCCTGATTATGAGGCTGCTGTAGATTTTTCGCGCAAAATGGCGGATCGGGATTTTATGGTCATCACTGGCGCAGGTGATGGCATTATGGGGGCAGCACAGCTAGGTGGGGGCAGGGAAAATGGCTTTGGTTTAAATATTCGCTTGCCCTTTGAGCAGTCTTCGAACAAGACCATTGCAGGTGATGAGAAGTTGCTGACTTTTAATTACTTTTTCACGCGCAAACTCTCCTTTATGAAAGAGAGTGACGCGTTTGCCCTGTTTCCCGGCGGCTTTGGCACGATGGATGAGGGCTTTGAGGCTTTGACTCTCATTCAAACTGGAAAAAGCACTATTGTGCCCATTGTGATGGTGGATTACCCCGGAGGGAATTATTGGGCAAATTGGGAAAATTTTGTGGAAAATAACCTGCTTGGGCGCTCCCTCATTAGTCCAGAGGACAAGCATCTCTATTTTCTTACAGAGGATATTGATGAGGCAGTAGCGCATGTGATGCGCTTTTATGAATGCTTTCACAGTTATCGTTTTGTGAAGGATAAAATGGTGTTTCGCCTCAAAAAAGTGCTTACCGATGAGGCCGTGGATAAACTCAATGAAGAATTTGCTGATTTGCTTGAGGAAGGTAAGCTGGAAAAAAGTAAGGCACTTAGTGAAGAGCACAATGAGCCGGGAATTGACCACCTGCCGCGTTTAGTGGGTAAAATAAAAAGCAATTTTGGGCGCATTCGCCAACTCATTGATGCAATGAATGAAGCGGAGTGCATTGCCGTGAAGATGTAAGGAGTGCTTTTTTGCGCTGCTTGCATGCCTGCTTGCAAGAAAGGGAGAGAATTCCAAATCCCAAGTTGCTTTCTATGTCTCAATCTCGCTCTTCTTTGCTTCTTTATGTGGCGCAGGCTGTTTTTGTGCTATTTTTTCTTGCGGCCATTGGCAGTTTTTTTTACTTTCTTAGGCAATGGAAAGAGGTGCGTGACGAGCCAATTCGTGAGTGGATTATTCCTAGTAATTTGGAACTTGAGCTAGAGGCGGGCAGATACCATTTATGGTTAGCGCAAAATCCTTCCAGTTCTAGTCCTTCCGCCTCTTTACCGCAGAAGCAATTTCAACAATTTTGGGGCGAAGGCTGGCAGCTTACTGGCGTAACCCTCAATGCTGCAGACAGTCAAGACCAAGCTGCCAGCAATGGCAAGCCATTGCTTGTCACGCCAAGTAATGGTCAAGAAGCTTGGCCGGATAGCGAGCAAGAGTTCGTGCAAGTTGGTTTTTTTACCCTGAAAGAGCGGGCGAACTTGCGTTTGCAAGCCCGCAGCGTGCGCGAGAAAATTCCCCTTAGTGAGAGCAAGCTTCTGCTGAGTAAATCTAGTATTGAATTGCAGCATCAACTTTCTTTTCGCATGCTCATGAGCCTTGTGGGCGGTATTCTTTTGGGTGTATTGAGCTTTTTTCTTATCGCCAGCTTTTTGCCTAATAGCACCTTGCCTAGTGATGGCAAGTCCCAAGAAATGTGATAAATATTGCTTTGCAGGAATGCATTGAGGCTATGAGTACATCTTCCTCCCCAGCTCAGACAAAGCCTAAAAGTAAGCGCTCGCTGCTTTTGCGGAGGCTTTTTCTATGGCTAACCATCGGGGTTTGCTTGCTTGTATTAGGACTTTTTCTTGCTTACTGGCAGCGCAAACAAATTGCTCAATTTGCAATTACTGAGTATTTAAACAAGCAAGGTTGGCAGGCAAGTGTGTATATCCATGAGCTAAATCTCGCTCAGGGCGGACGCTTATCTTTAGATGCCAATCGGCAGGGGGCGCAGCTTGCTGTGGAGAATTTGCACTTGCGTTGGCAGTGGCGAGGGCGGCACTTGCAACTCTTGGGCGCGAAAGTACTATCTATGAAGACAACTTGGGATGAGCGCGAGCTTTCTTGGCAAGAGCTGCGCTTGTTTGGCAAGCATTCTCAAACAGGGGAAAAATCAATTAAAACAAGGTCTGAGCAAGAGCTTGAGCAAGAAGGTGCTTTAGCCAAAGATGGACAGAAGCGCACGCTTCCCTTGGGCTTTGAGTTTTCTATTGCCAATGATTTTGCCTTTATTTTAAATAACCTGAAAGCGGATGTCACTTCCCATCAAGCAGGGCAAGATTTGCATGTAAATTGGCAAAGTGGGGTGCAATTTACTTCTTTGGCAAAAGAGTTTTTGGCTTGGGAGTTGGCTGTCTTAGAGCCTAGTTTTGAAGGTGATTTTTCTAGCTTTGGACAAATTAAGACCGCTAAGGCAAGCTCGTTTAACATGAAACAGAGCTCTACAGGTTTAAAAGTTGCTACTGATGAACTGTTGTTTTCTCTTGTTTCTTTGCCTAAAACTGCGCTATTTTCATCCGCTCAATGGCAGGGTGGCATGGAGCTCTTACTCAATTTAGACAAAAGCCAAGAACTACGCATTGAGGGGAAATTAACTACGCCTACTTTACAGCAACAGGGTCTTTCTGCACTTGATTTAGAGCATAAGCTAAGTATCAACCTACAAGAAAACCAAGCCCAAGAAGCTACGGCTCAATTTCGCGCAAAACCCTTTACTTACCAAGACCAAAGCTTAGGCGCAAACGGGCAACTAGCACTCATTTGGGAAGAGGAAGTTTTGTCTGCGCTGGGGTTTGACTTGAGCTTTGAGGAGTTGAGCCCTAAATTGAATGACCAAGAAAAAGCCCAGGCATCTAATCAAGGGCGCAATCTTCCATGGCGCTTGACCCTGCAAGGAGCGAAAAATGAGCAGCGGGGAGGCTTAGATTTTTCTTTGCGCCAAGGAAGCAAAACTGCGCTTTTGGGCGAAGGCTCTTGGGATGCTGACATTTGGCGGGCACAACTTGAGGGGCAAATGGCTTTGCAAAGCCCATGGATTTCCCAAGCACTTTTGCAGTTCGTTCCCGCAAAGAGCCCTTTGCAAATGCGCCTTACTCCAGAGAGTGCTTTACGCATACAAGAGGGACAGCTTCAGGGCAAAGGCTTTGCCCTTGAGTCAGTCCAAGGGCAGGTGCAATTAAGCTCGCTACATACTTTGCTTGGGGAGTATGACGCTGGGCTTGGCGTAGTGGAAGCAGCAGTTCATTTGCAGCCTAAGAAGGGAGTGAAGATGCCACAACTGCGGCTTAGTTTACCTGCCTTAGATGCGAGAGGGGCACTGCAAATTCATTGGGGTGATGGAGAAAACGATGGGGAAAACCAAGAGCAGCAAATAGCAAGTGCCGCTGTGCAAGGTGCCGCTGTGCAAGTAAAGGGCAGGGACTGGCAGATTGCGCTTCATGAACTTAGTCCGCTGCGTCAATACCACCCCGCTTTAGAGGTCTTGGATGGCAATGCGCGCTTGGATTCTGCACAATTTGTTCTAGAACTGCCGCGGGATAAACAGCAAGTACCCCAACTGCGCGCTCAGGGCAAACTTTCTCAAGGGCAACTTAATAGCGCTGAACCTCTCTATAGTTTGAGTTCTGTGAGTGCCCCTGCGCTGCGTTTTGCCTATGGAGACAGTTGGGCTTTATCCATGCCTCTTGTTCAAGTTGGCGAAGTGGACATCCAGAGCAAGCTCCAGCTGGAGCAATTGCGTGCGTCTCTTGAGCTTGATCCCAAGCAGCTGAGTTTTTCTGGCCTGGAATTTCTGACCTTGGGTGGAACACTTAATTTTGATGACTCTCGCATTCCTTTACCCAAAGGTGCTTGGGAAACCACCTTGCGCTGGAAGGAAGTGGATTTAGCGAAAATGGCCAAGTTTATCCCTAAGTTTGATGGCGCGCTTAGTGGCAGAGTTGACGGGTATTTACCTTTGGCGTATGAGGGTTTTTCATTGAAAAAAGAGTTTCAAGGCGGGCTTTCGCTTAGCCCTGGCACGCAAACGCGCATGAGCATCAAGCCCAAGGGAGTTTTCTCCTTGAGTGGACATCCCGATGCTGAAAAGGCGGAGAAAATTCTTGAGGACTATATCATCACAGAGCTTGATGGCGTGTTGCGCCCCAAAGAGGACAAGCATACCTTAATGCATTTAAGGTTCCAAGGAAGGGGCGACAAGCTCCCAGAAGAATTGAGCTTTAATATTCCCGTTACAACTGACCAACCTGAGCAAGTTGGCTCTCTTTGGAAGTGGGTTTCCTATTTGTTTAAAAATGTAAAGCTAGGCTCTTAGAGATGCTCTCAACCAAGTCATGAACAAACAATCGTTTATTCTCAATGGAAAACTGCAGCAAAATTCCTCCTTACAGCTCAGTTGTTTTGATTTGGGCTTGGCTCAGGGCTTGGGTTGTTTTGAAACGCTTTGGGCAGCGCCACAGTCCTTGCCCTTTGCTGCAAGTGCTCACTACGCACGCTTGCAGGCTAGCTGTAAAAGGTTTTCTCTGTGCCCTCCAAGCTTGGAAACTCTTCTAGAGCAAAGTCAGCAACTACGCCAAGTTCTTGAGCTCAATGAATTTGCTGTGCGCTTGCGCTGGACTTTTTGGCAGCAATCTTGGCACCAGAGCCATTGCTTAATTACTCTGCAAGCAGCTCAAGCACCCCCTCATCCCGCCAAAGTCCAATTAAGCACCTACCAATTCCATAGCAAGTCCCCTCTTGCAGGACATAAGTCCACTTCGTATGCTCCTTTTGCTCTCTTACTTAAAGGGGCTCAAGAGGCAGGATTTGATGAAGTGATTTACTGCAATGAAACAGGTCATCTAGTGGAGGGTGCTACCAGTAATCTGTTTTTTCTTCAACAAGAGCAAAGCAGCGAGCAAATAAAAATCTACACGCCCCCCTTAAGTAGCGGCTGCCTACCGGGAGTAACCCGCGCTGAGCTTATTAAGCTATTGCAGAGCAAGGAGTTTGCCCAAAACACTCAACTTCTTGAGAAGCCAATTTCTGCTCAAGAGCTATCTAACTTTCATGCTGCATTTTTGACTAATTCTCAAGTAGGCATTCGCTTTATTGCCCAAATTGAGGACCAAGTATATGACAGTACACACCCTAGTTTTATTGCTCTAAAAAAGAGCTTCGATCAATTGCGGAATACTAAGAAACATCCATTTACTTAGTCTAATTGGCAAATGGTATAACATCTGCTTACCGCTTACAGAACAACATTTTTTTGCGGACTTTTTTTCACAAATTGAACTATTTTTTTGATAGATAGGAATTCATTATAGCGTATTTATCTATCCTCCTCCTTGTTTCTTGGCTTATGGGCACCTCTCAGAACCTCCCTTGGGCTTCAACTTGCCCTTTTTCCCTCTGGCTTTGTCGACGACAAACCTCGGCATCTAATGGATAGCGCGATTTGTCATCTTCGCACCAGAGAAAAAAATTGCTGTATTGCTACCTCAAGCTAGGTTCTTAGAGATGCCCTTATACTAAATCTCAAGATTTGGTATTGATTTTTCTCTAGGTTTTTGTTGAACCCAATTTTTTTTACCATGCGCCACACAAAACTGTCGTTTCTTAGCTTATTTTTGCTGATTTTATTACCTGCTCAACGAGCACAAGCCACATTCTATGTGCGCGGTCCAGTGGAGAAAGATGAGTATATCGCTACCTTCGTTGAGCAGGTCAGTTACCCGCGCTTTTCCAAAGGGATGTTCGGTCCCTACTTGTATAACAGCTATGAACATGGAGCGAACTTTTATAGTGGTCTTGTTCACAAAGGTCTTGCTGAGCGTTGTGCATTTGGCACAACTTTTTGGCAAGGCAGCATGGAAAACCGAGTAGAGATTCTCAATTCTGGACCTTACTTTTTCCCATTATCGAGCATCAGTGAGGGAGCATCAGGCAGTGCTGGGGGCAATATTCCCTTCATGAAGGAGGATACTTGGTATCAAATCGTCTATAAAATATGGCAGCCTAGCAAAGGCGGCAATAGCCTCTTTGGCATTTGGCTGCAGGAAGTTGATAAGGGCGTTTGGCACTCTGTTGTAACTGCGCAATTACCTATTGTCTCAAATGGCTTTAATGGAGCTACTGGGTTTATAGAGCCGTTAAACAAAGAACCTCAAGTCCATCGAATTGAGCGCAGAAAATCCTATGGATATTTCAATGGCAAAGGCTGGCGCAGTATGAACAAACTCACAGTCAATGGCGGAAAGAAAAATGTAAATAATCTACGATTTTGGAAAATTATTAACAATGACAAAGAGCAAAAGCAGGAAATCTTTTTTGCCGCCAAGGAAGAGAAACGCCTTCCTGATTTCAATGTACCTCATGGTGAGAAAAAAGATTTTTACTTTCAACAACCAGAGAAGCCCTCATTCCCAGAGCTTACTATTCAAAGCACTAAGGCAGAAAAATTCGGCTCTCAAGTCAAGGTAAGTTGGCAAATGCCTGAGAACAGCACTCCCATTATTGACTCTCGCCTAGAGTTTTTAGACGCAAGTGGCAAGATTCTGGAAACAACTTATGCTCCACGCCTCTATGTTACAGAACTTTGCGCTAGCCCCAAAAGAGAGTTTGCAAACATTCGCCTTATTGTAACAGACCTCTTTAATCAAGAGGCTGTGCAAATTATCGATTCTGCTACGGACTCAACGGCAATGAAACCTCAATTAGCAGATGCTTCTTCATTGGCAGCAGGTGTGGAGTTTGAATATTTTGCTAGTCCCCGTGGTGACTTCCAATCCCTTGCTGATATGGAGGGAAAAAAATTCACCAATTATGGAATTACTCCTTACATTGACTTATCCATTCATGAGGGTCCACGCAGAAAAAATGCCTACGCTGCTAAATATCACGGCTATTTGCATGCTCCTGAGGATGGTTACTATCAATTTCATTTTCGGGTAAGTGATGGCTACGCAATCAATATTGCTGGTAAAGAGATAAAACGCGATGGCGAAAGTGGTTTAGACGCGCAAATATTCACCCTTGCATTAAAAAAAGGGTACCACCCAGTTCATGTAGATTACTTTCATTCACGCGCTAACGAAGGTTATTTACTCATTGATTGGATTCAGCCAGGCAGCACTCAAGCAAGCCCAATTGCCCCAGAATATTTATTTCATTCTACTGAAGGAAAGGCTGCCGTACCTAATCTTAAGCTAGTCATTAATGACGAAAAAGCTCCTGTAATTGCTGTGAGCCTTCAAGGGGCTCTTCCTGAGGAAGTCAAAGAAGTACGCTATTTTGCCTCCGGTAAACTATGGCGGCGCTCAGACCAAGCACCCTTTGCCATTGAGGGTGGAGCCGTTTCAGGAAAACATCATTATTTGGCTAAAATCTACTTTGATGATGGGCGCGTTTGGTCCACGCCAATTTTGGAATATACCTCTGAGAACTTTATGGTAGAAAATAGCCCGTGGACCTATGAGGCCAGTAATGAGGCTAAATCCTCTAGCTCTTATACATTTACTGGTGAAAAATTAACTATCAGCGGCAGAGGCACTCATGAATTTCGCCGTGAAATTCAGGGGGACTTTACACTGAAAGCGCGCATTGATAAATTAGAAGGCGGAGATAAACGAAGTTTTATTGCTCTGGGGAAAGCGAAGGATCGATTTGCTATTTTTTCTGCCACTCACCAAGGCATTTCCATCCCTAGCCATCAGCGCAATTTTGGTGGTGGTGGATTTGCTAGTCTTGCAGTAGTCAAAGGAGAAGAGCCCTTTGCTCCATGGATTTGTTTGGCAAATAAGGGCGGGCGCATGACTACCTACTACTCTTATGATGGAGAAAATTGGCACAAAGCCAATGAAGCCTATTTTGATGGCAATTTAGGTGATGCGACCATTCATTTTGAAAGCAAGCTTTCTGAGGGAGAACCTTTCCTCAAAGTTGCCTTAAGTCAGATTAGTTGGGAAGATAGATTTGATCCCGCCCTTGAGCCAAGTGTTCGCAAAATTGTGCTTAATCTTGATAATCAATCTATTCTTGGGCTTGTCTCAGGAGGAGGCAATATCGCTTATGCGCGCACTAAGGCAGGATTGCTCAAGAGTGATGACTTTGGCAAATCTTGGTATCCTTTTGTTGGCAAGGGAGCGGAAAAAGCTGATGGAATTATTCGCTCTCTTGCCGTGAGCCCTCATGACCCTCAGTTGATGTTCGCTGCTGAAATTGACAAGGGGCAATCAAAGTTATTGAAAAGCACAAATGGCGGAAATAGCTGGCAAAGCGTACCATCTCCTGTGAGCTTTACTGGGGATACTCTAGCCCTGTTAAGCGGAGAGCTCATTGATTTTCATCCAACGAATGAGGCACATATCGCTTTAGGTGGCAAAGGAGGTGTCTATTTGTCCACAGATGCTGGTAAAAGTTGGCAACTTCATGAATTGAAGGATAAAGATATTAGCTTTGTGCGCTGGCACGAGGCGGCAATCACTCTCAAAAAAGGTCACGCGCTCTATGCGGGCATCACAGGAGAAAGCATGCTCCATGCTTGGAACTTGGAAGGTCGTGATACCTATCGCAAAATTCCCACTGCTGCTCCAGTATTCGATGTGCGCTTTCAGCCAGCAGATTATGTTAGTTGGTTTTATGTCCTCACGACAAGAGGGCTCTATGAAACAGTAAATGGAGGAAAAAAACTCATGCAGATGCATTCTCCAGAGCCACTTTCGCTCAGAGAGCAAAGCGAAGGTATTGTTGATCAGCCTATCACGGCAGTTGCGCTTTCCGCACACAGCAAACCGAGCACAACTCAGCGAACCATGGTCGCCTTTAGTATGCTCACTGACCCTAAGTCACCTCAATCTACCTATCTTAAGGGGTCATTTAAGGCATCTTTGCCCATCTCTGAGGGGGAACTTATGCTCAAGGCTTTAGATCACCCAAGTAAAAATGACATGGGTATTGTGGGAACAAACAAGGGCTTATATTTCACCCAAGGTGACAAAGGTTTATACAGAGGCAAGTTTAAGCCTTCTAAAGTAAAGCCCTAGGAAAAAGAGAGACAGCCTCTTTTTTAGCTGAACACTGCTACTTAACTCAAAGCCAAACCATCCCGTAAACCTGCTGCGTAAGCTTGAAATACAGCCTGAATTTCATCTCTTACGCGCACAAACTCTTGGTGAATTTCTTCTTCGCTGCCTGTGGCGTGGGCTGGGTCATCAAATGGAAAATGATGACGCTCACAACGCCCAGGAAAGGCAGGGCAAGCTGCATCTGCATTGCCGCAAACCGTGATGACAACAGCTACTTCTTTTTCCAAAAACTCCTCTAAATGTTTCGAGCGCGCTTGGCTTAAATCATGACCTAGCTCTTTCATCACAGCAATAGCTTGTGGGTGTACATAGCCAGCAGGCTTGGAACCAGCACTTTCTACTTGCGCAACATCGTTTAAGGCATCTGCTAGCAAATATTCTGCCATTTGAGAACGACAACTATTGCCCGTACATAATACAAGAACCAAGGGTTTATTCATCCCTTGGTAAATAACTCAAGTCTAAGAAAGCGCAAGTCTGTACTTGAGCGAAATGGCATTTTCTTCCAAGGTATGGCATGCCTTCTTCTTTGCCTCAAGAGCAAAACCCTAATTCAAACATCGGCGTATTGCGCCGCGCGCTCAAACCATTCGAGTTTGCTCCGCAAAATTACTTTTCCCGCCTCAAAAAAGAGGATTTAGTTAAGGACCCAGATCGTTGTCTAGAGATTGACTTAGGCTGTGGCGATGGAGATTTTTTAGTTGAACTGGCAAAGCAATTCCCTGAGCGAGATTTTCTGGGCGTGGAGCGTTTGCTAGGGCGCGTGGATAAGGTGGGGCGAAAAATTCGCCGCAATGAATTGAGCAATTGCCGTATTTTGCGCTTGGAAATTGAATACACAGTGCGTTGGCTTTTGCCCTTGAATTCGGTTTCTCGGCTGCACATTCTCTGCCCAGACCCATGGCCAAAGAAACGCCATCATAAAAACCGCTTGATGCAGGAAGATTTTTTTGCTGCCTTAAATGCTGTATTGGAGCCTAAGGGGGAATTGCTCTTTATGACGGATGATTTGGACTATTTCCAATGGACAACAGAGGTTTTTCAAGGACTCAAGCAAGAGCACGCAGCTCAATGGCAACAACTGGCTTGGCGTGAAGGGGACTTCTTTTACCCAAAAACTGGCTTTCAACGACAATGGGAAGCACAAGGCAAGTCTATGCATTACTTACGCTTACTCAAAGTATAGAGATGCCCTAGAGATGCCCTAAACTCCAAAATTGCTTTGTACCCAAGCGCAAACTTGCTGCGCGAGCTGGTCTTCAAAGCCACCAAAGCTATGATCTGCGCCTTGGATGAGTTGCAGCTCAGCCTTGGCTTTTCTGGGCGCACTAGCGCGCGCTGCTTCAGAGTCACTTACAGGCACAAGGTCATCTTCACTACCGTGAATGAGCAGCCAAGGGCAGGTAATGAGAGCGGCGGCTTGGGTAAGTTTTCCGTGTAATTTTGCATCTACTTGATGCGCTTCACTGTAGGGAAAAGCTTCCTCCTCCCACATCTGGCTTTTGCCTGCTTCTTGCTGCCCAAACTCGCGCTCATAAAAACCTTGGACATCAAACATGCCCGCTAAAGAAATTAAGCCTTTGATGCGCTCATCCTTGGCGGCAGTTATGACCCCAATGGCAGCTCCTTGACTGTGCCCTAGGTAGAGAATATGGCGTCCAAAACTGAGTTGATCTAAGACTGCTTGCAAATCTTGACTGCTTTTACTGGGCGTGGAGGCAGTAAACGCGCCTTCGCTCATGCCATTGCCTGAGAAGCTCAGCCTCAACGCAGGAATGCCAGAGGCTGCCAAGGCTTCTGCCACGGCAATAAGCTGGGGGCGGTCTTTGTTTGCGGTGAGACCGTGCCCGAGAATAACGAGCCAATCTGGATGACTGCATTCACTTTGGCTTGGTTCATGAACGCTAAAATCAAGCGTTTCTCCTTGGTTATTACGTAGAGTTTTCGGTAAAGGATTCATGGCTTTAGGGCATCTCTAAGAAGGTTAATTTTAAGAAGCTGGGCTTTCTTTACGACCGGGAAAGGTGAGTTCTGCAACAGCGGATTTGTCTAACTGGGCGCGACCTAGCTCAATAAGACGGCGGTATTGGGCTTCCGTGGCTTGCGAGAGAGGAACAGAAACTTGGGCTTGAGCGGCTAATTCATTGGCTATGGCACTGTCTTTGGCAGCATGTTCAGAAGAGAAGTAGCAATCATGATCTCGCAAAAGCATATCCTGGGCATCAGTTTCTAACACGCGTGAATTTGCTCCAGTTTGGGCAAACACTTCACAAACTGTTTGTAGGTCTAGCCCCAAAGCAGCTGCTAAACCTAGCCCCTCTGCTAAGGCGGCAGTATTGATATTCATCACCATATTCACCAAAGCCTTGAGCTCGGCAGCGCGTCCAGTTTCGCCAATGTAGCGTAGCTCTTTGCTAAGATCTTGGAGCAGCGGCTTGATGGACTCAAAGGTGTTTTGATTGCCAGCACACATGAGATAAAGCTCCCCATTGCGAGCCTGAGGAATGGAAGATGCCATGCAGGCTTCCAGCATTTCAACCCCATGAGCGGCAGCTTGTTGGCTTAACGCACGGTGTGTTGCGGGCTTGAGCGTGGCGCAGTTTATAAAGAGCTTTGCACCTTGTGGAGCAAAAAGTGAATCTTGGCTTTGAGAGGGCTCAGCAAAAATCTGCTCCATGCCTGCGTCATCTGAAATGACTGTGAAGACGATATCGCATTTCTGGCTAAGCTCACTCAGGCTTGAGGCAGGATGACAGGCAAGTTCTTGGGCTAATTCTTGTGTAGCTTGTGCGTTTCTATCATACACGGCAGAAAGCGGATGACCAAGCTCATGTAAACGCCGAGCCATATTGGCACCCATGCGCCCCAAGCCAACAAATCCAATTTGAGAAGACATGTCATACTTCAGCGCGAAACTTAAGCGCATTCAACTCAAATTAACGAATTTTATACCACTTAACGACTTGAATTGGTAAAATTAACGCAGAATATTTGCTCCCTATCGAGGAAGGTGCAACTCAAGAGTATTAAGAGATACTTAAGAGGTGCAGCTGACGAAGAGAGGGAATAAAGAGACAAGTTAATTTACTAATTTAAGGGCATCTCTAAGTACCTGCTTTTCGCTGATGGCGCAGCAATTTTTTTCTCTGGCGCGAAGGTGACAATCCGC
>JAOXNJ010045543.1:0-23950 GCA_028566655.1 Metis holothuriae
AAAAAACGTCAACTCTTGTCATTATAATATTTGTTCTAGGACAAGCAGTAAGTTCGGGTTACTTTATAGTAATAAAACGTAATATGTATTGAGTTTACTATGTTATTTATCTGCAACCATATACGAGTATGTGATAAGTGATAAACTTCCCAATGAGATTGAGCGTAGAGGTTGTAGGCCTGGTTGGCGAAATTGGGGCGATTTTTGGCGCCTTTTCGCGCCTTTTTGGGCGCCTTTTCGGAGGTCTCAGCTGGTCACTCTGGCGCCAACAGCTGACATTTGTCGCAGTGGCCCGCACACAACAGAGACTACAGAGCGAACAAGTGTGTGTGCCTACCTGAAATCCTTTCTTCGGACGATGTAGAAGTTCTCCTTGACCATGGGCGAGGCGGAGCAGACGAAGAAGACGTTGGCCACCTGGCTGAACTCGTTGTTGTCGTCCACGTCGGTGACCGACCTGTACTTCGATCTCCGCAACGGCCACGTCTTGGCCCGGGCCCTTCACCGTCTCTCCGTCAATCGCGACGCCTGGCAGTACGCAAGCTTGGAGTTGGATGTCGACGATGACAACAGTGTGGACGTTTCGCATTTGGCCAAAATCAACAGATCTCTCGATTTCCTGCGTTCCCGACTCCATTCCCGTCTTTTAAGTCATGTCCGAGGCCTCGATCTCGTCCAGGGAGAGCCTCGGGCCACGCGAGACGCCGTATTCGCTCTGGTGCTGATTGCCCACCCTCAAGTCGAGCATCAGACGCACGAGGTGCTCCAAAAAACGAGATTTATCCATATTGTCAATGTTTGTTTTCAATTAATAAATGGCGTTTTCTTGCTTCTCTTTCTCAAAGAATTCCCTGGAGGCGTCGGAGAGGCAGGCCGAGCGATTTCTGCTCAACTACATCCGCTCCTCCTTGGCCTCAGCTCCCAAAAATGTCTTGGACAACCTCGAAAATGTGGATATAAGTGATATCCGTGACTGCTGGAGGGATGAACTCGTCCTGTGGACTCTTTTGGTCAATTTGAGAGGCGACCTCTTCAAATACGAAGATTTGGCCCAAATTACAGATCGTCTTCAGAGACTCAAATTCATATTCGGTCAGATCGAAAGCAAATTAAATGTGCCTTCGCTCCTCGATCCTGAGGATTTGGTCTCTAGTGAAGTTTATGACGTAAGAGCTACCATGGTCTATCTGATGTGTTTGCACAAAGCTCTGCCTCAACACGAGATTGTCGACTTTGAGAAAAGCAGGAGCGAGGACGATCAGCTAGTAAGGACGCCAACCAAAGCTCTTGGTCACGAACGTAAGTAATTTGTTAAAAAAGGCAATTTCCAAAGTACTATATATTTCAAAGGGATAAACGTTTAAAAACTTTGTTTTGCGTTTTTCGTGACAGGCCCCAGAACTTTTACAGCTTTCTGCAGTCTCTGTGAAGAGGTTCTTGCCTGGGTTCTGCATGTCGAGGATCAGCTCCTAGCGATGGGCAAGGTTATTAAGGATGATTTGGAAACTTCGCAAAAGCAGTTCGACGCATATGTCGACTTCGTGTTCAAAGTGGATGAGGAACGGACAGCCGTCAAAAAGGTACTTCACATTCGAGTATATTCAGTTAAGTCATTTCACATAGCCTTCTTACACTATTTAAAGACTACAATTCCCTAAACCGAGCGTCAAACTTATTTATCAATTCTGTGTATCTTCAAATGACGTGCAGAATATTTGCGCAATATTTCGAGCCAAAAAGTCCTAGTCGTATGCCTAGTTGGCCTTGTGGAAGAAGTTGCACAAGTGTGCAATGTAATGTTCACTCGGCTATTTGTCACAGAAAGCCTTTCGGCTTTTTTGCGCCGGTGCACCTTTAGCGAAAGACTATTAGTGCACTATTAGTGCAGCTATCCTAGCATGCTTTAAAGGCTTACGAAACTTCCAATCGCCGTTTAGTAATACATATAATAGCACAAAACGAGTTATGATGTAACACATAATAATTCGTTTGCGCATATAGTTTTGAAGCCACATCTTCCGTTTCTGAAGGCATGACTATACAACTACGTATATGAAATTGCGATATATTTGTTATAGGATTTTTTCGTGATTTATTTTTCTGAACCTTCCTAAATGACCCGAAGCTTTCCTCCCATGAGTCACTTAAACACAGAGCCTGCTTTCATGTGTGCTTTCTTTCTCGTCTCCAGCATCCGCTCACATTGTTCGCAGGAGAGACAAAAGGTCGACAAGTTATTTGTTTTCATTGACAATGGAGCTATTGCCGACTTAAAGAATCTGGCTCGCTGACAACGAACCAATGTAAAGAAAGCTTTTTAAAGCTCGGTGTGGCTTCCTTTTTCAACTTATTACTACTTGAGGGCGCGGGTGATTGCCTCGTTTGTCCCACATGTCCCAGCCAAGTGTTGTCTCTGTTATTTAAGAGCTTTCTGCTGCTCTTTAATTCTTTCTTGTAACAAGATTCAGCAGAGACTTGCTTTCGACAGTATTGTGTATTTGCTGCGACACTTTTTTGTTTGTGGCCATTAGGTACAGCAGGAAGGCGAAAGGCTGCAACAATCGGACTTGGCAGAGACGGAGAAGCAGGAGGTGAAAGTCCGCTGCAAACTGCTTCTCACCAGGTAAACTAAATTATTAGAGTTTTGAATACACTATATGACATCTAATTTTTCTCTCTTTGTTAAAAGGTGGAGCGACTTTCGAAGACGCGCTTTGGATCGCCAACAGGAGATGACTGATGCTCTCATGAGTTTGCAACAGTCGAGGCTGGATGAGCTCATCGAGTGGGTCAAGCACATGGAGGATCGCATGTCCAAGTTAGAAGGATTACATAAACAAATTAGTTAAAATTTATTTAAAAATACGTTGAAATGCGTATATGATGGAAAAGTGTAAAAGTGTTCATTGCCTTTCTTAATGACTTTAAAAGAGCGACCGAGATGGGTGCCAATGTTGACGAAGCTGGGCAGGCTCTGGACAGTCATCTAGGTCGATACCAAGAGTTAAAAGATAAGCACGTAAGTAAAATTATAAAGTTTAAAAGTTCTTTGAAATAATATGCTATGCAATTTCGTCTTTTTTTAAAGTCTCGTCTGCCTGCCTTCACTCTTATTGAGCCGACGTCTCCTTCATCTCCCGAAACGGCGTCAAGCACTACTTCCATTCCAAGACAGCGTGGTCAATATGCATTTTTCGAAGACCAAGCAGATGCCTTGAGCCGACGATGGGGCGTTCTGTACGAGTGCATGGAAGAGCGCCAACGATCTCTCATTGCTTACAAAGACACGTGGGTGAAATTTGATTCTCTTAAACAACAGCTCTTGCATCACATTGAAGAAAGGGACAAGGAGTTGCAGGGTATGGAGAGGAGCCCAACTGAAGAGCAACCAAGACTACTCTCTCAGAGGGATGTTGTCACTGTAAGAAAAATGTTGCTCTAGAAAAAAAGGGTTAATTGTAATATGTTTATATTTTTGGGGTGATTCATTTCTAGGCTATCGATAAGGCTGTGCGAGTTGGCGAGACAAGCGATGTACATAAACTAGAGGCTTTGGCGGAATCGCTCGTCGAGCAGGCTGAAATGTCGGGGGACTCACGTGCCGTCCGAGCCATCAATACCAATCTGGAGGCTGTCCTTGAAAGGTTTGTATTGATTTAAACATGCTTAAGGCTAAAATTGCACAAATAATTCATTTTCTCGTAACGGTTTTAGGTGGGAAGTGTTTCTTGTTCGCTTAGAGGCACAGAAGACGCGCTTGTCTCGATGTGGGCTCAACTTAAACCTCAATAACGGCTGTGGCTCAGAGACTTCTCCGAAAATAGGTACTTTGTTATCTGCTTTTGATTGTGCTGACAGCTTTACTTGATTTCTTGATTTTCTTTTATATGATTAGAAATGGGTGAAGGTTCTCTGAAGCGACGACGCGTCGACAGCTCTAGACGCATGCACTTTGAAGCGCAACATCAGCACGCCAATTCTGCGCTTACCAGCACTTGTATTTCTAAATATAAATTAACTATCGTTCTAAAGGTAATATCTCAATCTGAGTAATTTTTTAATGCTTAATTAGATGCCCGTCTTCAATCCGCTTTGTCTTCCGTCGATGTCTCGGACATTGCCGAGGAAATCGAGAAATGTAAGCAAATGGAGCTTAATGCGCACTCAGTCCTATCTTTGGGCACAGATCTCACGGCAGCCATTGTTGCCGAGCAAGACTACCCAGACCTCTACTTGAAGAACATTGAAGCCAAAATTTCTTCTCTGAGGGAAATTTTGACCAAATGCCAGAAAATGAAAACAATTCTAGAACAGAAAAGAGAGTACGTGGAATCTAAAGATGCTTTTTACGAAGCTTTAGAGTCTTCAAAAGTGCTTTTAGCCGACACTAGGGAGAGGCTATTTCCCATTAGTGATAGACATGAAGAGCTTGTGAAAGACCGTAATGTCAAGAGGAATTTGGAAGAAATGAAGATCGAGGAGGTGAACAAGTTGAGGAAGTTGGCCAATGCGGCAACCCTCTTGCCTGCGGCACTCGATGATCCTTCCAATTGCATTAAGGTGAGATGTACTCCAACTGCATGGTCAACAGTTTTTCCACAAACCATGCATTGCCAATTCAGAATAGTGAATTTCTAAATTTTCTCATTGATTCCAGCGTGATATGTACGCATTGTTCGACTCTTGGGAATCGATATTAGCCGACCTCGACCACTTAAGCAGTCCTTACAACCGCAAAGGTGAACAGGCACGCAACGGTCATCATTTTCGAGAACATCAAGAAGAATGCCAAAGTGGGGTGCAACAATCTAGACTCAAGGAAAAGGAGTTGAACGGCTGTGATAAAATTGAATCACTTCTATCCTCACAAGCAGAGGACTTGAAAAAGAGCATCCAAGAGATAACTTTAGAAACCAACCCAAGCATTTACTCATCGGAATTTTCAGAATTGGAATCCGAGTTGTCTGGCCTCACCTCGTGGCTGTCTGAGGTTCTTTCTTTTCTCTCCTCTGAGGAAGTCGCGGATGAAGAAGGGACGCTGACCGCCCAATTCAGAGAGTCCAATGCACTGCTGAATGATTTTGAGACCCTTAGTAGCGCTTTTGAGGTATCTCTAAAAAATGACGACTTATTCATTCAAAAAAAAGGTTTTTGTTATAATTTAAAACTTTTTTGCTATCCTAGGCTGTACGAGATCGCACAGAAGCACTACTGCAGGAGAAGAACCAATCACATGTCGATAGTGAAGGAAAAAAGGTGCTCAAGTCAGGTTTGGATTCCTTGCAGTCGTTATGGATTGAAGCCATTTTCAAAGCAAAGGCCAAAAATAAAATTTTATCACAAGCTATTGAAAACTGTCAGCGAAAAAGAACCCCCTCCAAGAGGGAATTGTCAAAAGGAGAAAACGACGTTGTTGCTTTTAGGGCAAAAGTTGATAAAATAGAACAGGAGTGGACAATCATCGAGGCTCAGGCAATATCGTCCCCCGATCATCTCAGATCTCAAATGAAGGTCCTACAACGAGTTCAAGAACAAATTGAAACAGTGTCGAAAGACCTTCTAATGATGGGCGAGAATGAAAAATCTTCCGCACTACGGCAGAAATTGACCTCATTGCAAAGTAGGTTGGAAGAGCGCCAGAGTTCCCTCAAACAGGGATCTTTTCTGTAAGTTCGAGTATGCTTATCTTTGTTAATACCAACTCATCAAAACTAGTATGACTATTTGTTATTTCCCTACAAAGATATGGCGAACTTAAGACGCTTTTGGCAACGTGGATGGATGCAGTTAACAGACTGGAGCGGCGGCTAGACCGACTTTGCGTAGGTGCGGACGCCGAAGAGATTTCGGAAGAAATCGAGGATTTAGAGACAATTTTGAAAAGTCACGGCGAGATCAGAGAGCAGAAAATTTCAGAGTTGGTTCTAAAACTGAATGAAACGGACACGTTTACCCAGTTGGTTGAGAACGAAGTCAAGGAAGTCGAGCAAAGGTGGAGGGATGTTGTGGCCAAGGCTTGCAGTAGGAAAAGCTATCTTGAAGGCAATTTTAAACGTTTACTCTAACTAATTGGAGAAATTCCTTACATTAATGTTGATATGTTTCTCACTTTTAGGATCCATGGCAGTTGCGCAAGAATGGGAATCGAAATTGGTGGAGGTGCGAGCTTGGTTGGATGAGAAAGACAGCTTCATTAGTTTTCATATTGACAACGACGACCATGATCCACAAGTTGATGGAGACGTTGACAACGACAATAAAAGTTTTGTCATCAACCACGTATTCTGCACAGAGCAGCAGGTGAAAAGAAAAAAGCGATGCAACTTTGATTAATGAAAAATAATATCATTTTTTCTGTGTAAGTTGTGGCTTGTGTTCGTACTAAGCTACGCACCGTACCAATAATCTTTTAATCATACTCCATCTACTCAGCTTAATTTTAGTTGCTAATGATTGGCTTTTTGCTGTCCTCCTTTGCTTTGCTACCTATGCGAATTCATGGAACAACTGTGTGCTTTCCCTCTATATTCAGCGAGAGGTAATATTTTTGTCATTAAAAAAATAATAGGAAAAAGATACTAAAGTTTGTTTCCAAATTTTGATTTATACCCTTTTTATTTAAAAGGATCTGTTACGAGAGTTCGAGGATCGGGAAAACTTGCTTGCTGCACTAGACGAGCAAGTGGATGCTTACAGAGATTCCGGGAGACACGAGGCAGCTACCAGACTCGAGGATCAGCTACAGTTCATTCATACGAAGTTTCAGGTAAGACTGATCAAATACCATATATTATTATTTGCAACTACAATAAAATAAAAAATTAATCGCAAATCGCTTCTTGTATTCTTACGGTCACTTTTCTAACACAGGCTCTGGAAATGAGGCTGGAGCTCTTGCAGGACGAGTCTCAAAGCGATTACGAGCCAAGGCTCAATCGAGTTCGACGCCAGTTGAACGACATACGCCGAAAGATTTCAGCCAATTGGCCCGACACATTTGCCCAGGATGACATAATGCTCAAAATTGACCAGACCAGGTGACAGGATAATCGTCTAAAAGAATACTTTTTATAGCTATATTTTATTTTCTACTTACTAATTTCTATGAATTCAGATGTATGTTGAATGCCCTTTGTGATATGGAACCTGAGGTGCAAAGCGTCATTGAGGTCGGTGCACGCATGCTTCACCATGGTGTCATGAACAGAAATGGTCATAGCAGCAGAAATAATATTAATGGCGAAAACGCAGAGGAGAGCAATAGTAATCATGACGATTTGGAGAGCAAGATTGACAGTCTCAGAGAAGACTTCCACCGCACTCTAGATCAGGTGATTTGAAAAACATACGGCTTTTACCAAAATGCTTCTAAAAAATCACTTAATAGCCAATCTTTTTTTTTTTTAAGGTCGAAAAGTCGAGGTGTGATTTGGAGAATCTGTTGAAGCTCAGCGATCGCTTCCATGATTCATTTTCCCATATTCAGTTTGCGCTTTCAGAAATTGAATCCAATCTTGAGCCAACGTCTCCAAATCGTAAAAGTAATGGAGAAAGTAGTAACTTTGATAAAAGCAAACATTCAAGTGTTCAGAAGAGCCTGGAAGATATGAAAGGAATCAGGGACCAAATCATTTCTCTGCAAAGGTAATCGTAATTTTACTAATTGTATACTTGGCAGAAGTTATTCCTAAATATTTTCTTGCAGCTTCGAGGAAGAAATTCGAGCATACTCTCTTCCTTTACTCACCGAGTCTTTCATGTCATTGTTGACGAAACTACAAAAGAATTTTGCCAATTTGACAGAACTGCTTTCAAGATTCAAAGAGCAACTGGGCCCTGAATTTGTAGAAATTGAGTCTTGCTTCAATGATAAAAGCCAGCAGTTCGATAAAGACAAGAGCAGTGTTGGTGTTAATAGTGCAATGGAAGTAAACAAAAACACGAAATCGATATCCACCGAAAAATCCTTACTATCGACATACGAACCAAGAGTCCTGGTAAAGGATGGAGCATTACGCAATAACGACAATCCTCAAGTAAGTTTGAAAGTGCTCTTATAAGCACAGTTCACATTCTTAGTTATGTTTAAAAGAAGTTTTAACACCAAGCCTCTTGACTTCAATGTTTTTGGAATAATTCGATATCCAAACTTAATAAGACAACAAATGTTTCAGTATATCAACAATGGTGCAAATGATGATGAGGAAATCGACACGCTACCGTCCACATTGGATAACTTGGACGCGAACATCTCCTTGCTCTCCTCGACAACAAACATCACTACCGACGACGATGAGGCCAGGGCTGATGACGACTACAATTTTGATAGCAACGTCGTTAGAACAACACCCAAATCCTCTGGTAATCTGCGACTATTGATTTATGAACCTTTTGAATGCAGTTCTTACTGATGTTTTTTTTTTTTTATAATTTTTTAAGATGGCATGGCGTCCCTCACAAGCGAGCAGTTGTTGTCATCTCCAAAGCATGCACCGGCGACATTGCCAAAGCCCTCGCAGTTAACCCCGGTGAGGACGGCAGACAAGCAGCGGCGGTTGCTCTCAGACCTCAACGAGTTTGTCCACAGCAGTGACAATTTGTTACTAAAAGTAAAGGATGTGACCAAGACCATTGAAAGCAATATTATAAAAAACAGCGATGTCGGTCTCCAGCTAGATTTAATTGACATGGAGCACAAGGCAATGGAGGCCGAAGTCGAGACCCTTCTTTCCAGAGGTCAAACTATGCTTCTGTTGCATAAGCGAGCCAATTTGAATGAAGATGAGAAGACAATCAATCATAAGGTTTTTAAATTGGTTCAGATATTTAAGGTTGTTCGATTCCTTTTACGACCTACAGAATTATTTTTTTACAGCTCCAAGAAATAACGACCTCTTGGCAGCGTTTACTGCTGCGCATTTCCTCTCAGAAGGCTTCATTGCAAACAGATTTAAAGCTGGAACAAGAATTTCGGAATGATTTTGATTCCCTTCAGGACTTCGTGCAAAAACTGAAAAGACAATTGGGCGAAGACACGAAATTCACTTTTATCTCGAAGCTCCAGATAAGCTTGAAGGAAAAATCTTGTCAGCTCAGTGGGCTGCAAGAAATGGCATTGAAGCTTAGACGAAAGAGGTCGAAAGTTCCGGAAGAAATGGACTTGAGAAAACTCGCGGACGACTTCAGAGAGGTCAAATTAAAAGCTGAACAGGTACTAAAGGTCTCTCAAATTCACATATCTGCTTATTCTTAAAACTTGCGAATGCTTAATGTGCGTATGCACACATCTCTATATTAGCTGATCAAGTCAAGGAGTCACGAGGATGCTGGCACGAGGAAAGGCAATAAGCAAAACTCATCAATACTAGCGAAAATCGATGCTGTCAACGAAGCCATCGTTGCCATCAACAGACAGCTGGATACTCAAGTATTATCGCACAAGTACTTCGAGAACTTGCCATTGCAACAAACAGCTCTTAATACTGCCAAGGTGATTTTTGCCTCCCTTTTTTTAATGTTTATTTAATGCCTAGTTTGTATAGTTTTTTTTCCTATGAAATTTTGGTACATACAAAGCTCTAATATGTTTTTGCTCAGGACGCATTGGATCGCCTTCGTGTTCACGTTCGTGATGTGAATGCTTGCGTCGAGCGGTTGGAGACGGAAGCCATTTCGGTGGAGAATTTTGAGACGATTGTCGGGAAAAGCGAGGCGCTCAGGGCACAGTGGCAACAGGTTTTAATATTTATTTTTATGTAACTAACTTTTTTATCGAGACATCTTTACTTAAATATTTTGAATTTTGCTCATGATCAGGTTCAACAACGCTATGCGAATCGGCACGCTCTCTTTGTGCAGTGCACCCAAAAGAAGGACGACTACACCGAGCAGTTGCAAGTACTTTCTGCATGGATTGATAACGCCAGATCCGTCGTCGTTCTTTGCAACAATGGCAGTAGTAAAGACAAAGGCGAAAATGTCTCAGGTAATTTTTAAGTTGACGTAAAATATAGATTTTCTTGGTTTGGAATTAACTATAGGATATTTTGCCATAGAATAACAGATATATTCAATTTATTCAAAAGAACAACTTATACAAAATTCCTGTTTACTCTTCTTTAGACGAAAGTTTACTCGATGTCGAGCGTGGCATTGCCGAAAGAGACACGTCGCTGCACTCGCTGGTCTCGCTCTCAAAGGAATTGATGCACAATTCCTCTGCGGAGGAGCGAGCAGCCATCAAAGTCGACGTAGCCCAAGTCCTGGCAAAGTGGCGAGAGTTGCTCGTAGCACTGCAGACGCATCGTGAGAAGGTTACATTCGAACCATCGACGATATTAAATTTTGTCAACATCAATTGTTAATTTTAAGGCATAATTTACGTAATGATCTGTCTTACAGGCAAAGAGAGAAGCGTTGGTCAACAATATTGGGTTTATGCGCGACTGGGTGCACAGTGCTGAGGAGGTGTTAATATTGCCATCTACCGTGTCCAGTGTCAAAGATGTCGAAGATTTCGCCTCTGTTCTAAGGAGACTTGAATCCGAGCTTGAGACACGTCGCCATCAAATGAGCAAGCTGCAAAGTGAGATGCATTCAATCATGAGGAAAGGCGACAACAAAGATGCTCTGGAAAACAATGTGACAGGCACTGAAGAATCTCTGGAAAAGTTGAGTGAAGACGTGGATGAACTCGATGTAAAAAATCGTCTTTTATTATTAGTTTTGAAGTTTTATAACTAGGCAATCATTTTACGTTTTTCTTCCTGTTGTTTGCAGGTGCGATTTAGAAACTTACAACAGGAATTGCCGTATCAGTGCCGTCAATTAGAAGAAACGCTCAGATCCGTCCATGCTGTTAATTTGGATTTGCAAGAGCTGGAGAAACAGATTGGTCAAGTCGGCAATGATAAAAAAGGTGAAATGTTGGCAAATATGGATACATTACTATCGAAATGGGACACTTTGAATGCCACAAAGAACAACGACATGCTTGAGGAGGTACCGAGTAAAGAAATGTTTTCTCTAAAAGAAATGGAGATTAGGATGGAGAAAATGAGACAAGAGAGGAATAAGCTTCAAAAGCAAATGGAGAAGGCAATTAATTACTGAAAGCTCTTACAAAGTTCATTTGTACTTC
Organism: Metis holothuriae; assembly: GCA_028566655.1. NCBI lineage: Eukaryota > Metazoa > Arthropoda > Copepoda > Harpacticoida > Metidae > Metis > Metis holothuriae. The sequence goes on from JAOXNJ010045543.1 coordinate 11,141, forward strand.
ATTTAAATGTTAGCTTTAATAGTCTATTCTTAATGAATAGGAGGCGAAAAAGGAGTCCCTTTTGAGCAGTGAAAAGGACAACGCACCAGAAAAGTTCGCCAAACTTCGAGACGACTACGACTACATCGAGCGGAAACTTAGCTACATGAAAATAGTGTCAGTGCCAGAAGGAGACGTCGAAGCTCTCTCAAAGCAGGCTGAATGCATAAGGGATCTCAGGTTACAAGAAGACCTTATGTCATATTTCCTCATAACACATTTAACGCCAATAACTTTTCTCATACTTCATACTGCAGACAAGAGCTTCAGTCCAAAGCCACATTAGTGGAAAACCATTTGCGGGATGTGGAGTCTTTAATTAAGCCAAACGTCGAATCTGGCTTCCAGAGTTTCGTCTCTCGGGTGCAAGTAGCGTGGCCAGTGTTGCTTGAGCAGAGCGAGGCCGCGCTAAATGTGGTTGACAATGCGTTGGCAAACATGAGAATTTTCGAGAACGACCTCGACCTCGTTGACCAAAGGTAGTTTAATATTTATACAGTGATTGAGAGAAATTGGCAATTTACTGTTCTCAACGTTTTTTCTCCTGCCCAGACTGAGTGTAACAGAAGCGTCATTGAAAAAACACAAGAGTCAGGCGAAGGGATCGCTGAAGTTGGTCGAAAATGAACTGGAACAACAGGAGCAACTGCAACAATTGGCAAGTGCGGTAAATTTGCTCGAAGACAACGTAACAGAGATCAATGATCAAGCCACAAGAATTGGTCCTCTGTCAACAAAACTTGAACTGAGAAGAAGTGAGATACAACGTAGGCTAATCGCTCTCAGAAGAGGTGAATTAAAAAAGATTGCAGGGCATATTAGTACTGTCGTGATAACAAAAATAAATTTATATGTTTACAGATATAGATACAGCTCATAGAGCAGTGCTGAACGTAGATCGAACTGTTGGGCAAATCAGCTATACTTCTCATCTCCCGTCGAATTGGGAGCGACGCGTAACGGACGCCGAGCATCTGCCCTTTTTCGTTAATCACAGCACTAAAGAGACGCAGTGGACACATCCTGTGCTACAACAATTCCTGGATAGTTTGAAAGACACAGAGTGCATTCGTTATGCAGCGTATAGAATGGCAATCAAACTAAGGCGCATTCAGAGACACCTGACTTTAGACGAAATTGATATCGACCAAGTGCAGGAGGCCTTCAACAAACATGGCCTTCAGACGTAAGCATTTGTTACAGTATGTTTATTTTGTTTATTAAACGTTACGTTTAATGTGATTCAAGCTCTTTCCTTCTTTTTAAAATTGTGTCAGGATGGGACATAATGGAAAGATGAGCGTTGAAGATATTCTCCAGGTGCTTCTAACATTGTACAAGAACGTTACTTCCCACGACCAAAGTGATCAGGTAATATTCTACATACTTAGTATTTCATGTATTACTTCACTGCCTATTAATCACTTCATTGTTTTCAGACTGATTTAGGCGACCAAGCGGATCGGTGTCTAAGTTGGCTTCTGTTCGTGCATGACAGTAAACGGCAAGGCTTGATGTCTCCCCTCTCCTTGATCTCAACTCTCATCATACTCTGTAGAGGGAATCTCACCGAAAAGTACTTACTGCTCTTCAAACAAGCTTCATGCCAAGCATTTTCTCTAACAAAACCGCAATTAGTGGAGTTGGTAAGAGAGTGCACCAAGTTGCCCATTGCATTGGGAGAGGACGAGGCCTTCAGAGCAGATAGTGAAGCTGTGCTCGAGTCCACAGCTAAAAGCTGCTTTGATGTCGTGCAAAAACGAAGAGACCACAGCAACAGCAGGATGAGTGACGAACTCTTGCCAAAAGAATTTCTCTATTGGATGCACTGCGAGCCCCAACTTTTGCTGTGGTTGCCTCTCTTGCATCGTTTGAAAGTGGCAGAGAGCGCGGTGCACAAATGCAAATGCAGAGCATGCAACATGAGTCCGATCGTAGGCTTCAGATATCACTGTCTGAAGTGCAATTCGGATCTGTGTGCCCAGTGTTTCCTAACACTGGGTCCGGCTCCTCCTTGCAAGGCCAGCCATCCTGTTCAGGAACACTGCACCAGCACTGGAAGATTCGTCAATATTTGGAACTTCGGGCAAAGAGTAAGGTACTCGTTTAGAAGCGAGAAGAAGCTCCGAAAGAGCAGAGAGAGAAACATTGCTTACTTGCCACTAAACCTCAGCAACAGTGCAGACAAGGAGTACAGAGAGACCAATGAAGAAATGGGAGAGACCGAAGAGGGTGACAACGAAATGGAAGTCACTCCGGTACCCTTAGAGCCTTAATCACTTCCTTATTTTTTCATTAACATTAAAAATAACTGTAATATATTAATGTTTCAGAATATGCGACCCCGAATGGTCTTCGCCTCGTCCATCTTGACTGACAGTAGCTCTCAGCTGAGAAAGGAGGAGGACGAGCACGAAGCCATCGCTCGACTTTGTCGGCGTCTAAGTCCCGAGCCAGTCATCGCCGAGGAGGACAAGGACGACGACGCCATCAAGAGACTCAACGTGGAGCACGAGCGCCTGTTGGCCGAGTACAACGCTCTCAAGTCCAAAGTGGGCGAGGAAGAGAGTCCGAGACTGAAGAAGATGGAGGATCGAGCTCTCATTCTCGAGGACCACAATCACAAATTGGAGACGCAAATCAAACGACTCAGAGCTCTCCTGCCCAACGAGCAGCTAGCCAATAGATCCTTCAACGAAAACGCAGGTAATCATCAAATAAACCTATTTTTTCCTTTTGTTTAGTGTTTTACAATAAATTGCATTTCTTTTTTGTGCAGATGACAGGCCTGAGGACGAGAGCAGTAGCCTGCATCTCAGCGATTGCGCAGAAGCGCAGAGGGTGCTAGACTAGTGAGTATTCTTTTAATTGTATTAATAGCTTCCTTTTGCCCTTTTCAAAGTGAAAACCCTCCAGGATCGTTTGTTGATCAGCAATTAAGATATTTACAGCCTCATGTTCGGGTTAGTTGAGCAAAACCATTTTATCTGTATTAAGTTAATATATCTCTAAAAGTGATTCAAAGTTTTCAAAAAAGACCACTTCTATCTTTCCCCTAATTGTTGTTTCTTATCCGGAACACGTTTAAAGCAATTGTAGGAATTTTGAGTTGGCATAAATGTTTTTGATTTAAAGATTTCCTGTGTTGCTTGTTCTAAAGTACAGGTTCACGTCCTTGGGATAATAAATGCTTCATAGCCGCTGTTAATAACTACATAGTGGTCGTGAGTCTTACAGCATCTTCCATGCATGACATATGTGATTTGTCAAATTCTCCTTAAGAGCAAACAAGATTCGTAGATGAATGCCCTTATTATTGAACAATTCTTCCTCCTACGAATTTCGAATTTACTAACAATCATGTGTCTAATCCTAGAATTCTACATAAATGAAACAGCAGCAAGTTTTAAGTTTAAGTCCAATTCTTGAACCACTTTGTATTGAACGTCTTGCTGAGCTTATTTGTTGGAAAAGCCATGTTTTATAACAAGTTTCTGTTTCCAGCAGGTTTTTTGAGGGAGAAATGCACTGTTATGTCAAAGTTAAAAGGGGATAGTAGCAGTACACACTTTGTCACCCATTACAAGTGCCTACAGCAAAGCAGAGCAACACATGCACTACACACGTGCTACACTGAATTCCAGTGTAATAAGTAGTATGTAATTGAACACACATAGTAACAAGGAGATCAAGTTTTGAGAGCAGTCACGTTGTTGCCGGCCGATTCCCTCCGCAACTGCCGGCACTCGCGCCGGCCCGACCGGTTTGGCCCTTTTAGTGTTGAGTCGCGCCGCAATTAAATCGATCGAGTCGGGTCGAGTCGAGTCTCTCTCACGTACTGATCGAGTCGAGTCGAGTCGCGTTCGGGTTGGGGCGCGACTCAACACTAACTTTGCTCTGTTGGCTTTCTCGAGTGCGCTTGCGCGACCTTCAGCGTCTCTCCGAGGTCGCCGTCGCCTCCTGGCCGCCCTCAGTCGCCTCCTCGTCGTGGTCGGAGTCGCGCTTGTCGAAGTTCTCGTCGTCGTTGAGGATGTCGAAGCCGGTGTCGGACGCGGACCGCCGCAAGCAGATCTCGGTGCGGCACATCGCGCCCGTGGAGAACGTGGCCAACGTGAAGAAGACGTTCAACCGCCACCTGCACTACACGCTGGTCAAGGACCGCAACGTGTCCACCACCAGGGACTACTACTTCGCGCTGGCCAACACCGTCAAGGACCACTTGGTCTCCAGGTGGATCAGGACGCAGCAGTACTGGTACGAGACCGACCCCAAGGTGAGAAAATCCATTGCATTCTCGTCTATTTGGTTACTGAGTTGATTACGTAATCTCGGCTTTCTATTACTGCACCATCTAGATTTGCTCTGACATTGCCATGTCCTCGATGCCCGCCATTCGCCCTTTCAGTCTGGACAAGTGCCAAGCACATCATTTAGCCCCCTTTCTCTATGCACTTCTTGTGTAATGCTAGTGTACCAAAATATTATGTTCTTCAAATGCTTTATGTAGGGCTTTATGTTAATACTCGTAGTTTTTTGTATTAGGGACTTGGTGTTGGCAACCGACTCTTTCTTTTCTTTGAGTTCCGTTCTTGGCGCCTTTTTAGGGCTTCTAAATGTATTTGATTATGTTTAGAGATAGGGAGGAAGGGGGATTAGACAGACATTACTTTGGGAACTCAAAAAATGCAATTATGTGCTGAGATTAGCATTTGAGAATGGGCCCTAAGCGAGAGTTCCATCTGCAAGTTTTTATGGATTTGAATGGATTAGACGTGCCCATACAGGTTTAGCTTCATTGCATTTATTAAAGGTAGGTGTTCTATTATTGACTTGCAATTTTTTGATCATATCGCTATGGGTCAAACACAATTTTAGCAGCATTTAATATGCAGTTATTTCTGTCAGCAAATCTTGGTGGCAGTTATCCCGAAAACATTAAGAAGTTGCACTCCTTTTGAACTTACATTAACAGAAAATATTCAAATTGCTATAGATCGTGCTTAATTGACTTGTTCTCAACCGACATTGAATCTTGATTGGCAGCGCATCTACTATCTTTCCTTGGAGTTCTACATGGGCCGCTCGCTGACCAACACCATGATCAACGTGGGCATCCAGAGCGCCTGCGACGAGGCCATGTACCAGGTGAGTCCCATCCCAAAGTCTCCTTATAACATGCCCCTTGGTTCAGATGAAGCTGGAAGAAGAAACTAGTAGTTGAAGAACAAAATAGCTGTTTGGAGACAGTTGACATTGACGTGTTTGGTGCGACCTCTAGATGGGCATGGACATGGAGGAGTTGGAGAGCATCGAAGAGGATGCTGGTCTAGGCAACGGGGGTCTAGGTCGTCTGGCAGCCTGCTTCCTCGACTCCATGTCCTCTCTTGGTCTGGCCGCCTATGGCTACGGCATCCGCTATGACTATGGCATTTTCACGCAGAAAATTCGCAACGGGGAACAGGTCAATTCTATTTTTCCCCTCAGACTGACCACGCCCATCTCACACTGCTTGCTTAATAACAGAAAATTTGACTTGACGCCTGGTTTTTACACTCCTCCGTGACCTTTGGCCAACCCATTTTAAGACTTCTTGCTGGGTGATTGACCTAGGCCTCGAGACTTCGACTGCTGCAAACAAGAAATACTCGTAATTTTGAGCATGCCTTACACAAAAAGTTAACCCAGTACAAAGAGGAAATGTTTTGATATGAGATAAAAAAAAATACGGCTGTACATTAAAGTAGGAGAAGCTTCCGATCAAGTTTCTAATCCTTGCTTTACAAATTTGGCTAAGATACAGTACAACATGAATTTGAGTGGCTTTACTAATTGTGTGCTCCCCGTGTGGCTGCGTGTGGCCTGTTTGCCTCTAGATGGGTCTGGACATAGAGGAGATGGAGGAAATGGAGGAAGACGCCGGTCTGGGCAATGGAGGCCTTGGACGTCTGGCTGCCTGCTTCCTGGACTCCATGGCCACTCTGGCCATGCCTGGCTATGGCTACGGCCTGCGGTATGAGTATGGCATTTTCAAGCAGGTCATTGACAACCATGAGCAGGTGAGCTTGGTTTAACCTGGACATAACTGAGAATGCACAATATAACGTCGTTTTTGTAACTCTTTTTATACTAAATTAAAGATTTTTTTTTTTCGGAGAAACGATGAAAGATTTCAGTTTTTCATTATCATTGAAAATTCTTCTTTATATGGTGTAGATTGAGGAGCCTGACGACTGGCTCTGCTATGGCAACCCCTGGGAGAAGGCTCGTCCGGAGTACCTGATCCCCATCAAGTTCTACGGCCGCGTGGTGGAGGAAGAGGGCAAGAAGAAGTGGATTGACACCCAGACCGTGTTGGCCCTTCCCTACGACTCCCCCATCCCTGGCTACCAGAACAACGTTGTCAACACAATGAGACTCTGGTCGGCGAAGTCACCCGTGCACTTCAATCTCAGATTCTGTGAGGCCTACTTGAAGCATTCGACCCTGTTGAAGTAATTGTACGTGATAAATGTTTCGTTTGTTTTTTTACCTAGTCAACGACGGCGACTACATTCAGGCTGTTTTGGACCGCAATCTGGCTGAGAACATCAGTCGCGTCCTGTACCCCAACGACAACAACTTCGAGGGCAAGGAGCTGCGTTTGAAGCAAGAGTACTTCCTGTGTGCGGCCACGCTAAGCGACGTCGTGCGTCGCTTCAAGCACTCCAAGTTCGGCTCCCGCGACGTCGCCCGCAAGGACTTCAGCAAAATGCCCCAGAAGGTGGCCATTCAGTTGAACGACACCCACCCCGCCATGGCCATCCCCGAGCTCATGCGCATCCTTGTCGATGATGAGGGTCTGGAATGGGACGAGGTATCTAGCCAAAAACAAATCTACTGTACGAGTAGTGTCAATAACTAAAAACGCGTTCCTTTCTTAAAGCTTAGATGCTAATTGAACTTTTTTTTCTCTATTACAGGCCTGGAAGATCACCCAGGGTTGCTGCGCCTACACCAACCACACCATCCTTCCCGAGGCGTTGGAGCGCTGGCCAGTGGACATGCTGGAACGCATGTTGCCCAGACACCTCGAAATCATCTACTTGATCAACCACCACTTCATGGCGATGGTGGCCGAGAAGTTCGATCACGACTGGGACAAGATGCGCGCCCTCTCCATCGTCGAGGAGGAGGGCGGCAAGCGCGTGAACATGGCCAACTTGGCCATCGTGGGCTCGCATGCCGTCAACGGTGTGGCCAGACTGCACTCGGAGCTGATCAAGAAGACGCTCTTCAAGTCCTTCTACGAGTTGTGGCCCGAGAAGTTCCAGAACAAGACCAATGGCATCACCCCTCGCCGCTGGCTGTTGCTTTGCAACCCGTTGCTCTCCGATCTCATCTCCGACAAGATCGGAGAGGAGTGGTGCAGACACCTCGATCAGCTGAGCAAGCTGAAGCCCTTGGCCAAGGACTCTGCCTTCCAGAGAGAGATCATGAAGGTTAAGCAGGAGAACAAGCTGAGACTGGCCTCCTTCCTTGAGGAGCAGACTGGAGTTGCCATCAACCCCTCTTCTCTGTTCGACATTCAAGTACTTCACAATAATTCAATTAGTATTTTAGTTGAATGTGCTAGTATTCAAGTTTTGGTCTTTCTCCAGGTGAAGCGTATTCACGAGTATAAGCGCCAGCTGATGAACATCCTGCACGTGATCACGCTCTACAACCGCATCAAGAAGGACCCCAAGGCCAACATCGTGCCCAGGACCGTCATGATTGGTATGATGCCGAAAACTGCATTAAAATTTTCTTTTATTATATTGTTTTCTCAAATTTCTTAGGTGGCAAGGCTGCTCCTGGCTACTACATGGCGAAGCAGATCATCAAGCTGTTCAACCGCGTTGGCCACGTGGTGAACAACGACCCCGTGGTAGGCGACAAGTTGAAGTTGGTATTCCTGGAGAACTACCGTGTCACTTTAGCCGAGAAGATCATCCCGGCCGCAGACTTGTCGGAGCAGATCTCGACGGCTGGTACCGAGGCCTCGGGCACGGGCAACATGAAGTTCATGTTGAACGGCGGTCTCACCATCGGCACCATGGACGGCGCCAACGTGGAGATGGCAGAGGAGATGGGCCTAGAGAACATCTTCATCTTCGGCATGTCCGTCGAAGAGGTGGAGGCCCTCAAGGCCAAGGGCTACGACGCCCGCGTGTACTATGAGCGCAACGAAGAGTTGAAGCAGGTCATCAACCAGATCAAGGGCGGCTTCTTCTCCCCGGGCAACCCCAACGAGTTCAAGGATATCGTTGACAATCTGCTCTATCACGACCGATTCCTCACCCTTGCCGACTACGAATCCTATATCGAGTGCCAGGACAAGGTTTCGGAGACCTACAAGGTGGGTGCTGGAACATTTTACGAGGAGAAGCTCTTCTGAAATTTACTATCGCAATTCCCATGCTTCATTACGTTTTGTTCCAGAATACGTCCAAGTGGGCTCAGATGGCGATCATGAACATCGCTTCTTCCGGCAAGTTCAGCTCGGATCGCACGATCGCCGAGTACGCCAGGGAGATCTGGGGCGTGGAGCCCAGCTGGGAGATCTTCCCCAACCCTCACTCCTCCGATTAAGAATGAGACCTGGTGGGCAGTCAGTGCGTAGTGACAACAGGGATCATCTGCTCTTCTGACCCTGTGTGTCAAGTGCTTTACCGTTAGTTAATATCTCAAAAACATAAAAAAAATAAGACTTTCGGAGCCATTGAATAATAAGCAAGTCTGCAATTGGCTCTCTCCCCTTCACTCTTCCGCTCATCTTTGCCCAAAGGAAATGGTGGTAGCAGCTCTCACTGCTATGTGTCGATGCGCTCCACACTTCTTGTCGTCTTAGCATGCTCTCGAGTCCTTTCAGCGCAATATCTAATTAATGAAAAGGGATTGTATGTTTGTGGTTCGATCATGTTAAACACGACCCGACCCGGTTGCATGTCTCCGTAGAGGCCGTAATCCTCCCATTCATTGTGTGGGTGGGCCCAAGCAAGTTGCCATCAATCAATCTTAATTAATCATTATTTATCTCATTACCAATTCGAAAGGTGTTCGGCAGACACAACTCACCAAGTCAACAATAAACGTGCAGAGCAGCCAAAAAAACTATTGTGTAAGTTTCGTTTACACAAACTTAAGTTAAACACATCGTCCATTTAGTTTCGTCGGTTGATTTCTAGGAGCACATGTACTTAACTTCAATTCGTTTCTATCCCATCAACTGATTCCATCACTTCACTCTTTGTTCTATCCACCTGATCGCTTAATTGATTCTCAACTGATCGATTGTGGTCCTGTTCAGGATTGTCATGGTCCATTGATTGATTGGTTTGTCCCCTTGATTGATCGATTTCCGCAGTGTGTCTCATCCTGTTGAGGTTGGCCTCCTGCCTGGCCTCCAGGAAGGCGAGCGCGGTCTCGGCCACCATGAGCCAGAAGGCGCAGAAGGCCAGCAACGTGGCCAGGGACCAAAGGAAGCTCTTGGCGTCTCTACTAGTCGTCAATAGTAATATCAGGGAGATCAGAGAGGCCAAGGAGAGCAATAAACAGACCAACAATTGGATTAGAGACCCATTACGAAGACTATTTACAAGAAGAAACACATTATTATTAGTCATTTTCTTGTTTTATATACTATTTGAAGGGCTTACTTGGATGCCAGATTAGATTTTTTGACGATTTTGCAAATGGTGAAGATCACAGGAATTGTTATGCAGAGCAAAAAGTGTATTACTGCTTGACCATAGTCCATGGATCCGCTCAGAACGATTGCTAAGGCGCCCACAAGATGTATTGACTATACGAGTTTTAAACAAGAATTACGATGTGATTGGATTTTCAATCATTTTTTGGAAAAATCATACTTTTTTTTAAAAAATTGATGGTATAACAGTCTCACAATGATGGCGAAGGCGAGCAAGAGACGAGGAGTGACACTTATCTCCTTGTGCACATCGACCCTATTACTTATCTCTGCCAATGTTGAGCCCATTTTCTCTTGACAATTGATCCTTGAATGCAATTCTTTTCTTAAATGTATCGCATTTATTGTGAACAAATTCTGGATCTTTTACTGCCAAAGTTTCTCCAGAAATGTTTGCTGATGTTTGTTCCTCTCACTTTAAGCATGACACCTTTAGAAGTGCCAGAAGTGACGCCCTGCTGCTTTTAAAGTGACTCAATGCCTGCGGTCATCGACCACAAGGGAAAATTCGTAAACTGGGAGTAGTCAAAGCGAATTGTGGTGTGATACAGCTAAAAATAACAAATGAACTACATACATTGCTTTAAATCAAGTATTGTGTAGTATAATATGTTTTAGTGGGCCTGAAGGTTTCCTTCCTCGCCTCTTATCAATTTACTTCTAGTCTGCCAAACTCTATTCTCGCAAAATGAAAGCGAGTTGCATGTAACGTGTTACTTCTGTTCAAAGCAGTTGTAAAAAGCTTTCATCTTATTTTCTGTGGGAGAAAAGGGAAAAAAGATGAGTCTTTACACATTTGCTTTTATTGAAAAGATGCCTTTAAAGGAAATAAAATGAACCTAGACCACAACTGTTTATTGCTCCGAACCCAAATGTCGTCCAATATTATAACAATTAGGCACTCAAATAGGATTTTTTTAACAACTATAATAACATTCTATATAATAATATGGCGTTCTACCTATGTAAATTAGGAATTGATCAAGGGGACGACATCCAAAGGTCCCAGTGGTTGCTCACTCTTTCTGGAGCTCTTAAGACTCCCCCTCCTCCTCTGCCGTCCCCTGATCCCTCCCACAATGAGCACTTTATTGGAGTCGACGATCCAGAGGGCGTGCCCGGCTCTACTCTCCTCCAAGGTGTCTATTTCGTACCAATCCACCTCATCCTCATTATTGTGATTGTTTCTTTTGATGACAATCATTGTGCGATGGGTGGTTTCCTCGGCACTGCTGCTCTTGCCCAAATCCTGACCACCGTGAAGCAGGACGTGGCCCTCGCCCAAGTCCAGCGACGCGTGATAGCGCATTCCGTTGGGAAGTCGCTCAACCCGCTTGGCCCCAGACAAAAGCGATATACGAAGAGATGTCTGGAAACTGGAAGAAGAACCATTGCTACTACTATTATTAGATAATCTCCTTCCTCGTTGGCCGTTTTCGTTCAGGCTCAAGATTTCGCTGAGTCCGTCTGCTCTGCCCCCCAGCAAAAGGAGCTGGTTGTGATGAATCAGATGGAGCGAGTGGCCCGATCTGGATTGGGAGACCTTGTCGACTTCCCTGAACGCATATTTTCCTGATCTGGGGTCGACGTGCAGTAAAAAGAGTCCTGCGAAGCGTCGTTGCTCCCTGATCCCGCCCTCGCGGCCCGACACCACGAGGGTCTCGGCGTCGAGGGCGCAGACGGCGTGGCCGGAGAGACCCGCGGGCTGCGTCGAGTCCTCCTTGGCGCTCATCTCCAGCCACTTCAAAGCCGCCAAATCCAGCACCAGGACGTCGCTCAGGCGACGACGACCGTCCCAACCGCCCACTAGCACCCAGAATCGCTCCTGCATCAAAACTTATGAAGCATTTTAGCCATTTAGTGTTGTTCAAGGATATTTAGACTACTTGGATGACGTCTCCTCTGTGGTGACTTCTTGGAGCTGGCATTTGTCCCTCGGTCTGCACGGCCACGGGGTTGGCCAAGTTGCTCGCGTCGAGACGCAGGAGGTCGTTGGACAAACGGTGGCCGTGGCCCACGCTGCCGCCGTGGATGTACAGGGCCCTGCCGAAGCTGACGCTGGCGAAGTGCGACAACGACATCTTGCTCGACACCTTATTCAAATCAAATTGTTGTTACATATTAAGCCTCTTTTGTAGATTTAAGAGAGCTTGATCTCGCCTCTTTTATAGCCAAAGATCCCTTGGGAGTCGCTCGATCTACCTGGCCACAAAGAAGGAGAAAGCTGATATCCGAACCATTCGACTTGTGAAAGAACAATATATACGAGTTATTAAGTATACCTTTACTCCAATATAATGCGTGTAAGTTGTAAGAGGCAAGCTTTTATTATTGGTTGGAAGCAACACAATTCTTTATTGAGCTTTACCTATGTACATGTAAAGAATGAAAGCTGTAGTGGGGGTTGTCGTGACGAAGGTCTTGTGTCAGATCGCGTGTCTCGACAAAAACGAATGCGACCGCAGCCCCACGACCATTACTAATGGCTCTCAAGTCAACCTTTTCTTGAGGCCCCAAACAAACACATAAATGCACTTTATGGCACCAAATCTCTTCTTACATTTAGTTCTACACATGATTTCTACGTGTATTATTTGTACTAGGATTTGTAAGTATTGGTGTGTACTGCGTTTTTCCTGGGATCGATGGACATGGGCACATCGATCATTAGTGATAGTTTGATCGAAGAGTTGATGGACGTACCAAGGTTGCGGTGATGTCCCTTTTCCAAGCTTGATTAATGCATTTGCAAGGGCTTATTAAGTGAGATATTTGAGATATTTTGACCCATCTTCCTTTTCTTAAATGCTTTTTTAAGTCATTCATTTTTTTGGGTGATTTCATTTTATTATGAATTTAAGAAACATTTAATGATATTTACTGGAAGATGCGTTCACATTTGTATTTAGAGGCTAGATCATTAAAAAAGTGACATTCACAGGTCGACAGCTGACTGTCGAAACGTCGAGACGTGCGCCGATTTACCAACCGAGTAATTGTAAATTTAGAGGTACCTAGGCCTCCCCCAACTTTGAGGGGTG
>JAOXNJ010045544.1:0-12852 GCA_028566655.1 Metis holothuriae
TAGACTAGTGGCAAGGTCGGCGTAACCACCCGTCGAACTACATCTTGTGCAATGCATTCGGACTTCCGACATTTGTTTTTGTTAAGATATTTCATTCTATCTTAACTCACCGTTCCATATTTTGTGGCAACTCCAGTTTGGAGTTGCCACAAAATATGAGTCCCTTTCAAAAGGAGCCAGCTTGTAGCTAGGGAAAAACATCACACGAGTGGGCTTCGAATACGGAAGAATCCTACTCAACAATCAACGAAAATGGAGAAATGGGGCAAGAATTGGTATCAATGACTTCAGAAAGAGCGAAAGAGATTATTCCCAATTATGATAATCAGCCTAACTTAAAGGATTGTTAAACAGTTGAATGATTTTGAAATACACTGACGATAAGACATGATTAATTCAACATTTGTCAACAACATATCAACTAAAACCACTAATTAAGTCGTAACTTAGCATCAAATTAAAATACACCATTTACATGAAACAACTATTATTCTCTTTATTAGCAGCTGGAGCAATGGTTTTAAGTCCGGAACAATCAAAGGCTCAATGCATCACAGCTTTAGCTCTTGACGGGGTCGATGACTACCTACAAGCTCCTTTTGACGATTACAATTTTACAAGCTTTACAATTGAAATGTGGATCAACTCCGCAGATTATCTTGCTAATGAGCACTATGTTACAATAAGACAAAACAGTTATACAATTTTAGGAGGCTGGGCTGCAGATGGTAGCTTTAATTCTACGTCACAAGGATTATTCCCAATAGAGGCGAATTCAGGACCAGGAACAGCACTTACCCCAGGGAGTTGGCATCATATTGCATTGGTTTACAACGGAACGGAACGAATCTATTATATCGATGGTGTTCCTGTTAATACCGTAGCAACAACTGGTACCTTGGATACGAATCCTATCTATGTTCAAGGGATTACAATCGGTTCGAGATTCGACGGACTACAACAATTTACAAACACAACATTTGAGGATGTGAGAATCTGGGAAACTGCAAGAACTATGGCTGAAATTAATGCAAACATAGTTTCGAATCTTACTGGTAACGAACCTGGGCTTCTCGCATATTATCGTTTCGAAGATGGAATTGGCAGCACAACAGTGACAGATCTTACTGGAAATGGGTATGATCTTACGTTGTACAATATGGATCCTTCAACAGCATGGGTGTCTGGTGTTTTCTCTATGGATGTTCAAGCGACAGATGTGATATCAAGCTGTGGTCCATTGACTTGGATTGACGGGAATACGTATACAGCAAATAACAATACTGCTACCTATACTATTACGGGTGGTGCAGCAGGCGGATGCGATAGCATCGTAACTTTGGACTTAACAGTAAATACTCCGGTTGATACCTCCATGACTACATCCGGTTCACCTACGCTGTCTTCAAATGACATCTCAGCAGGTGTAACATATCAATGGATCGATTGTGGTAATGGAAACGTTCAAATTTCGGGAGAAACCAACCAAGATTTTACGGCAACAACCACAGGTTCATACGCTGTTATTGTAATAGGAGCGAATGGTTGTCAAGACACATCCGAGTGTGTTGTAGTCGATTTTGCGTTCTTGGATGAATCAAACGTTATCGCTGGAATTGAGATTTCGCCTAACCCAACAAGTGGTGAAATATCCATTGTTGCACGTGATAATTCTGACCAATTGCTCATTGAAGTGATGGATTTGACAGGAGCATTGATTTATTCTTCTAAAGAGTCACTTGGGTCAGAAGCTCCGATTTTGGTAAATCTAGCCGATTCCGAAAGTGGTTTATACCTCGTACGAGTTTCTGGCGAATACCTTTCAAGAACAATGAAGGTGGTCAAACAATAGTTTTTCTGAATTGAATCAAAGAGCTTTTCAAAAGGAGAGCTCTTTTTTCATGTAAATCGGACCTTCAAAAAAAGTGATCTAATTGGAAGAGTATTTAATTACACAGATTACGTTATGTATTGAGGAATGCACTTAACTCTTTCTTGTTCCGATCAACGACAGATAGTCGACTTTGAGCTTCATATGAAGCGACGTTTCGGGATGAAAGTTTATAGAATCGACTAAAATTAAATTGGTCTGACAATTCTTTTTTTATATCTTGCCTTTCTAATAACGTGCTTGCCAACCGCTCTCAAAATCTTCTACTTTTTCGATTATATGAAAACTTCGAAAATTTTGACTCTGGCGTTTTGCTTAGATTACTTATTTTTCGAACACTATGAATGAAAATTTACTTCTTTTTCGAGATCAATATTCTACGGGTAATCAATCACATAAAATGTCATTGATTGCGGAGTTTATTTTTAAAGCGCCTGCCTTTTTATTTACTCTTCTTTTCATCTCAACATTGGGTTTTGCCCAAACTGGTCCTGTTGGCATTAATTCAGGTATTGAATTATGGTTGGATGCAAGTGATCTGGATGCTGATGGAATGGTAGAAGGAACGGCCGAAAATGGGACAAATCCTACCGATTCATTGGTTGTAAATTGGTATGATAAATCTGGTTCCAATAACGGCCCTGGTTTTACAGCCATAGTTATGGATGTTCCTGGAGGTTTTAGTTCACCAAAATATATAGCTAATGAGCCGACATTTAATAATAGAGCAGTAGTTGACTTTGATCCAGGACAAGTTCTTTTTGAAAACATTGAAGACTGGGCAGATGATCATACCATTTTTATTGTCTACCAGCAACAATCAACTCTCACAGCTGGTGCCGGTATTTTTGCATCTGGATATGAAGGTCATCCTGCAGTCGCCCCTGATGACATATTTCAAATTGCTGTTGATACATCAGGAAACAATATTGCTTATCAAACTGAAGAATCAGGAAGTGTAGTTCAAACCTTATTCGGGACTCAGTCCGCAGCATTGTCAGGTCCAACTTTGTGCACGGCTACTAGAAACTCATCCAATCTAATAACCAGTTTCGATAACGGTTCACAGATCGCAACGTTAACCACTACGTCAGGAACAAATATGTATCGTTATTATCTTAACTCAGATATGGATGAGGCCTCCACGAATGATTGCTTAATCGCCGAAGTAATCATTTATGATAGGATTTTGTCAGAGTCAGAATTGGCCAGAATTCATAATTACTTGTCCTGTAAGTATGGAGCTGACTTTGGTGCAGCAACTCCTGGAGGTATCGATCCATGTGATGTATCATTGTGGATGAAAGCTGATGGAGATGTTCAACTATCTGGGTCGAACGTAGACAGATGGGTAGATGAAAGCAGACATGGTTTTGATGGTACCGCATCTGGTGGGCAAAGACCACAGTTTAGCCCAATGGACAATAACTTCAACCCATCATTGAGCTTTGACGGCACGAATGACAGACTGAGTATTGGTACAGCTGCAAACGATGGATTGAGGATGGGAGCAGGAATCTTTAGTCTTTATTCAGTCGCATTTGTAGATGATACAACAGATGGAGTTTTGTTTGCAGATAGGTTGTGTATGGATGAAAATGGTTACATGCTACAATTTAATTCTGTGACCAAAAACTGGGAGTTTGAGGCTGGACTTGCATCGGGTAATGCATACCCTACTAATGATAGTGTGAATGTTAAGACTGCGAACACTACAACGGACTACGCTTTGGTGAACGTTAAGCGTTCAGAGATCAATTATACCGCAAAGACCAACGAAGGAGGAGTTGGAACTGGGATAACAAGTAGTACTGTGAATTACAACTCTGGATCAACAGAACGTTGGATTGGTCGGCAAGAAAATTCGCTCTGCAGTGCAAATCACTTCAATGGAAATATTTCCGAAATTATCGCAGTGAAAGCTGATCTCACTGCAACCGAAGATATTCAAATTCAGTCGTATTTGGGGATCAAATATGGACTGAGTTTAGATCCTTCAATTGTCAACTATTTGGCATCTGACGCCACGCCTTTGTGGGACAATACTATCTCCACTTATTGGAACGATGTAGCTGGGATTGGACGAGATGACGGTTCCTTGCTCGATCAACGAATTTCAAAATCGCAGCATCCGACAGGTATCGTAACAATTTCGAATGATCATGATTTTATCTCTGCAAATAATGCGGGTACCAGAACATCTCTCGCGGATGGGCAGTTTTTAATGTGGGGGAATAATGATGCATTGGCATCTGGAGGTTGGACAACAGCGAGCGCTCCGAGTGGCTTTGCCGTGCTGCCAGAATCCTGGCTGATACATGAAACGGGCGCTCCTGGAGCCGTAAGTGTTCAGGTGCACGTAGATGATCCGGATAACGATATCCCAGCATTCTTTGGAGATTTATACCTTTCTTATGGTCCGAATCCTACAGCTGCTGTTCCAGTTCCGATGACACTTGATAGCGCGGGTTACTGGAGTATTTCGGGCATTGATTTTGCAGATGGTGATTTCTTTACATTTGCGGTGAAGAACGAATTATTCGTTGAATTCACAACGTCTTTTTCCAATTCAGTTAACGAGGATTCGCTCGGAGGAGTTTTTCCAAATGTTGTTGATTCTGGAGTAGTAAACGTTCCAACTTCGTACATAATTACAACATCTGGAACAGGATCTGGAGTAGGTTTTGCAACGCAAGGTGCAGATTACACCTACGAGAATGATACTATTAATGTGATACCAGGAGATTATTCAACTCCAACGGTTGCACCCTTGACTCCTCTACCTGTACTCATCGATGATGCTACAATTGAAGGAGCTGAAGTGGTTGAGTTCTCGTTCATTGTTAATCCAGGAATTGTCGTGGGGGACGCCAACAATTCAGGAGGTATAGAAGATGAACACAATCTTACCATTACGGATGACGACGCATATAACATCTCAATTGAAAAGTTAACAGATGGAGTAGAGAATGACCCTGCCGCGGGAGATGCTACATTCCGTATATTCGTTGTTGGAGGTGTTAATCCAACGACAATTACGGGAGATATAACTTGGTCTGGAGGAGGAGCAGGCGGAGCAACTGGAGGTGCCGATTATGACAACTCAGTGACAAGTTTTACTTTCGCTCCTATGACCACATCTCAAACGTTTAATCTGTCAACAGGACAAGCAGCTTATGATGATGGATTTTTGGAAGGTACGGAAAGAATTATTGGAACCATTTCCAACGTGAATGCCGCCACGGGATTAGCTGTAACGGCAAATGCTGTTGACACTGCTTTCATAGAAGATGACGAAGTGACTGGAATTTTGGTTTCCATAGATACCGTTAATAACATGGGAACAACCCAAGAAGCAGGATCTGCGCTGAGATTTAGAGTTTCTTTGGATGGTGGTGTCGTGAATAATTCAGGAAGCACAATTGAGGGAACAATTGATTATTCGGGAAGCACAGCCACACCTGGACCAGCTGATGATTTTATCGCGGTTCCATCATTTTCCATTCCAAATGGTCAAAACTCAACAACTTTTGACATCAACGCGCTTTCTGATGTATTAGTAGAAAACACTGAAACCGTTATTCCCGCAATCACTTTAACAAGTGGAATTGGCAATGTAAACCCATCAGCAGGAAGTGCTACAGGGTTTATTACGGATGAAGATACAACCGGGCTTATGGTTTCGATATCCGCTCAAGGCGGAATTACAGGAGTAACAGAGGGTAGTGTAACGACAATAGACTACGTGGTTAGTCTTGATAATGGAAAGATCAATGGAACTGGTGCTGACATTACAGGTACGATTGGTTTAAGTGGATCGGTACAGAACCTCTTTGATTACAATATTGGTGGAGTAACTGATTTTGCGATACCTGATGGATCAAATTCAGGAATCTACTCGGTTACGCTTGTGAATGATATGCAATCTGAGTCAACAGAAGATATAACGGCCACAATTGTATCAACAAGCATTGGCTCTCCAAGTGGTTCGAATGCGGTAACCCTCGACGTTTTTGATGATGATTCTGGAAATACAATTATAGAGATTGGATCACCAACCGATACGACGGAATCTCCACTTGGAGCTCCTTTTGTCTCTTTTGAAATTTCAATTGTAGCAGGAGGGGCATCGGCTTCTGACATAACGGGTACAATTGGTTATGGAACAGGACCCACAGCGGCAACCGCTGGAGCGGACTTTACCGCAGTTACGGGCTATACAATTCCAGCGGGACAATTGTCAATAACAATTCCAGTATATGTTGACGACGATTTTTTTATTGAACCAACAGAGTATGTTACTGCGAATCTAACAGGAAGTCCTTCCCTAGGAAGTTACGGAAACTCGAGTTCTACAGCTGCTATTTTTGATGATGATGGTGCGAACGTACAATTGGTAATCGATACGGTTATGAGTGGTGCGGAAGGAGGTTCTGATGCACAGTTCGTTGTGAGTATCTTCGGTGGTACAATTAATGGTTCTGGTTCATCCATTTCTGGAAATATTGCTTATGACGGAAGTGCAATTAATTCTGCATCAGGAGATTTCACTGCTATTGGTACCTTCGATATTGCAGACGGAGAATCTACTGATACGATTACGGCCTTCATAAATGATGACAACCTCTTGGAGTATACAGATTCTATCTACGCTATTCTCACTTCGACAAATTTGGGAACCATTTTAGTTGATAGTGCGTTGGCCTTTATTTATGATAACGATCTAGACTCGTTATCCATCTCAATTCAAACTCCTGTCGATGGGGCAGAAGGAGGAGGAGACGTTTCATTTACCATTTCTATTGATGGAGGGTATGTAAACGGACTTGGAACTGCACTTTCTGGAGACTTATTATTTACTGGAACGGCTACGGCAGGATTTGATTTTAGTGATTTTGACACCTACTCAATACCAGATGGAGGAACATTTCATATTCGCGATTTGCCAGTTTTGGATGATCAAAACTTGGAGCTTCAAGAGTCAGTGATAGCCACGCTTTCTAATCCGCTTATTCCTGGGACACACAATCCAAATTTCCTCACAGACACGGCCTATATTGATGATAATGATCTTCCGAACGCCGAGTTGCAAATTTCTGCTACCGACGGTGTGGAAATGCCAAATCCGTTTGATCCAGTATTTATCGTGAGTTTTACAGGAGGTCTTCAAAACGAAACTGGAGTTGCAATTACAGGAACACTTACAGTTGAAGTTCAAGGTACTGCAACGGAAGGCGTTGATTATACGAGTGTGACCACTTTCTCAATTGAAAATGATAGTATTCAGGATAGGATACCCTTCCCATTGATAGACGATTTGATTATTGAAGGGGATGAGACCATTGTTGTTGCACTTGCTACAACGATTGAAGGAGTAATTGGAAGTACAAATATGGCAACAGCCAAAATACTGGATGATGATACGGATGTGGATAATGACGGGTTAACTGACCTTGTCGATCCGAATGTTGGAAATATTGATTCAGATTGTGATGGTATTTTTGATGGGTGTGATGTAGATGCTGATGGAGATGGACTTCCAGATGCCGGAGGAATCGATCTCGATGGGAATGGTGCAAGTGATGTATTCTACGATCTATTCTCTATTGATCAGGATTTAGACGGAATCAAGGATACATGTGATGCTGATGCCGATGGAAATGGAACAATAGAAAATGGTCCAGATGTTAATGAAGATGGTCTGAATGATTTACACTGGGATCCAACTGACGATGATGGAGATTTGCTTCCAAACCATGTTGACCCGAATGATAATAATATCGATACAGATGGCGATGGTATTACAGATGGTGCTGATGCCGATGTTAATGATGATGGGATTCTCGATAACGGGTGTGATGATGATGGAGACGGAATTCACAACGAAGCGGATATTGATAGTAATCCAGGGAAAGTGGATAACGACAATGATGGAATAGTAGCAGAATGGGACATGCAGGATAACATCCTTGATGGAGCTATGATCAATTACATCGTCTCACCAAATAATGATGGAATAAACGATGTGCTGGTGATACCAGGTATTCAGGTTCAGGATCAACATGAATTGATCATCTTCAATAGATTTGGTGAACGAGTCTACAGCTCAATTGCGTACAATAATGATTGGTATGGTCAAATAACCGAAGGTGTATCCTTTGGATCTGATGTACTGCCAGATGGTGTTTATTACTATACGCTAGACTTCAGAAATGGAGATGACGTCGTTCGAGGATACATCGAAATTAGACACTAATAACGATCATTTATGAGCGTTAAAACGAAATAGATTTTTATGAAAAAGAACATCATCGTATCACTGACACTGATGGTATGTGGGGTCTTTCATTATGCAATCGCGCAGCAAGATGCCCTGTTTACACAGTACATAGACGCACAGTTATACTCTAATGCAGCAGAGGCAGGATGTAACGATCATGTAACAGTTGCAGGAATCCACCGACAGCAATGGGCTGGATTTCAAGGAGCGCCAATGACGTCAGGTTTGATGGTTCACTCACCATTGCACTATGAGTCAGTTGCCATCGGTTTAGACCTCTGGAACGACAGATTGGGAACCTTGAATAGAACCTCTGTTGGGGCTAATTTTGCGTATCGTTTTAAGTTGAAAAACGGAGCGAAATTCTCTGTTGGGATTAAGGCACTCGCTGATTTCAATTTCGCCGATATTTCAACGCTTTCCAATGGTGACAATGACCCAAGAGCTCAAACTTTAGCGAATTCTATTACGCCAAATGCAGGTCTCGGTATTATGTACCGATCACCGAAGTGGTTCGTTGGTGTTGGTGTACCACGCTTATTAACGAATGACA
Source organism: Metis holothuriae (assembly GCA_028566655.1). NCBI lineage: Eukaryota > Metazoa > Arthropoda > Copepoda > Harpacticoida > Metidae > Metis > Metis holothuriae. Next base: position 8,725 of record JAOXNJ010045544.1, read on the forward strand.
GTACTTTTATTGATAATGGTGGGTATTCGAACGTGATGCATGCATACGTGCTTGCTGGAATCGTTTTCAATATGAGTAATGATTGGGTATTCCGTCCTACGACACAACTTCGAGGCTCATTGTACACACCGCTTAGCATTGATATGACGGCCATGTTCATCGGTAAAGAAAAACTGTACCTCGGATTGAACTATCGAGCAAGAGGAAGTATTGCCTTCATCGGTCAGTATCAATTGAATCCGCAGATTAAACTCGGGTACTCATATGATTTGGGTACAACAGCTGTTTTTCGAACAACGCATTTTGGCTCCCACGAAGTCGTGTTAACCTATGATATGAACTATTCGAAATCATCTGTAGCATCACCTAGGTTCTTCTAACATTCTTTGGATATGAAAGTTTACTCTTTATTTGTTGTATTCTGTTCTTTTTGTGCATCGTTTGTAATGTCTCAAGGGCCGATGAAGCCTTCGAGAGCTAATGGAGGAGATGGGAACATCCCCAATCAGCAGCACTACACCGTGGAAAAATCTCCATTGAGTTCTGATGATCACACGGATTTCGGAGCCTACGTAAATAACGGGAAGCTCTATTTTCTCAGCGATAGAAAATCGTGGCCTGTCGAATGGACAGATGAAAATGAACAACCCTTCCTCGATCTTTTTCAAGTCGATTTAAAATCAGGGGCAAAAACACAATTCGCTGGACCACGCAAGAATGATCGTTTCAACGAAGGTCCCATCTGTTTTTCCAAAGATGGAACGCGCGTCTATTACACAAGGGATTACGACGGAAAGAAGGGAAGTGTATCGTCTGAGGGTACAATCAATCTTGGAATCTTTACGGCTACGGTAAAAGGAGATAAATGGGTGGATGAAAAACCTTTATCGATCAATGATTACAACCACTCTGTTGGTCACCCTGTATTGACAAACGATGGAAAGTACCTCATCTTCTGTTCAAACAAACCTGGAGGAAAGGGTGGTTCGGATATCTACCGAGCGCCAATTTTGGAAGGCGGTGATGTAGGAGCGGCAGAGGCTCTACCGGGAGAAGTGAACACCCCTGGACATGAGTTATTCCCAGCTGTGGGAAGCAACGACGAACTATATTTCTCAAGCACAGGACACGAAAGCATTGGAGGCTTGGATATTTTCATGGCGCTCTTGAAGAAAGATAACTACATCCGCGTGAAGAGTGTAGGATACCCAGTAAATTCAACTGAGGATGATTTCGCCTACTCACCGGGAGAAGGAGAGTCCAAAAAAGGATACTTCTCTACGAATCGAGATGGGAGCGATGACATCTACAAATTCACGCAAATCATTCCGTTTAGATTTGTGCCCTTACTTTCGGGAGAGCTTTCCATTGAGGGGCTTGAGTCCAAGGCGGGTGTGCAAGTAGATGTAATGGATCAGACTGGAATGACCGTGCTTCAATCGCAAATTACTGATGATAAAGGGCGGTATTCATTCGATTTGGAAGAAGAACAACAGTACCTCGTTCGCTTCTCGATGGATGGATACGATGACGTAGAGGTGAAAACATCCACCAAAGGAGACGGATTCGGTTTGAGAAATGACTTTGAAATGAAAATCGATAATGGAATCGAAATTTCACTTGAGTTAATTGCGAACAAAACAGATCTCGCAGTGGAAGGTGCATTGGTTCGAATCATCGACAATAAAACAAACAAGACTTTTGTCCGCAGACTGTCTGATCCCGAAGGGAAAATCATGCAGCCAATGCTTGAATTGAAAGAAGGAGACTCTCTCGATTTGACCATCAAAATTTCCAAAGAGGGATATTTGACCAAAGAAGTTCGCCACCAAGAAGTAATCACTTCAATGGACGATATTTCGTTGGATGAAATTTACGGCAACGCCCTCAGAATGGATCGTTCAGGATTAGAAGAAGGAACCGACCTTGCGTCATTGACGGATGTTGAAAACTTAGTTTTCGAAAATAACGGCGCCAAACTGGATTTTGACATCACTCGTCAATTGGACAAAATTGTGACTTTCATGAAAGAGAACAAACGCATTCGCATTCGTGTACGCACTCATACCGATTCTCGTGGCGACGATAAGGAAAACTTGAATTTATCGAAAGAGCGCGCGAAGGTAATCGTTGATTATCTCATCGAAGAAGGCATCGCTCCAGCTCGTGTATCAGGAACGGGAGTCGGGGAGAAAGAAATCATCAACCACTGTAGAAACGGCGTCGAGTGTACGGACAAAGAGCATTTGGAAAATGCTAGAACGGAGTATATTATTGTGAAGAGTTAAGCTCGGAATGTATTAATTGAAAGGCTGTTTTCAGTGACTGCTGCGTAGCATTTGCAATTCTTTACGATTTTCATCTTCCATAAAGAGTATTCGCCACTGCATAATAGAGCTTACGTCGCGAGTACAATGGTGAACTGAACTCAATGAAGAATGGAAAAGATGATTGTGTTTTTTGTATTGAATAGTTTGTTGACATCTTGTTCAATATCTCAGTCGAGCACAACGGAAACGACGCTGGAAGCTATACAAGAAGACTTTTTCGATCAAGAGATAATTCTATATAAAAATGATAGTCTTCATTCGGAGTTTCTATCAGAACTTTCAACAATTGTGGAGACGTTGAATTTTGAGATAATTTCGCTGTCTGAACAGGATTCTCTATATGAGGAAAGTGTTAGGGATATGGTTATTTACACTTCTGTCCAATTGGATAATTATGGTGCTATTTCTAAAGTAGAATATCACACAGTTAATTCTCCACAATTAAATCGTGTAGCTATTCGATTTGAAGAATTATTGCTTGAGTTAGTCACGCGCTCAACTCAATTCGTATCAATTGATAGAGTTAATGGCGAAAATAGGTTTAATATAATTTTGGTCTTTGATGATAATGGATTCATAAAATATTACAATGCATTTTGAGTCTCAGCTTTGTTGCATTTGCAATGCTTTGCAACTTAATTCTCAAACAATCAACGCTACCGAATAAAATCATCTTTAAGGGAACTAGCTGGTTTGGTTGAAAGAAAAATTGAAGAACAACATGAGAAGTATTGCTGTCGGAATAGTGTTTTTCATCTCAAGCGTAAGTTTTTTAGGGTGTCATTCTAAAGAAAACCTGTCTCAACCAGACCTTTTCAACTATGAGAAAAGTTATTTTTCTCGGCTAGAAAGAAAATATGGATGTAAAATAGATCGAACGTTGAACGAGCATTACCTGAAGGAAGACATTAAAAGAGAGTTTGCTCACTACGAAGTAGTTTTAAGAGAATTACCAGATACTTTTTTTCTCATTGGAGACTCAGGAGTCAGGTCAATAGGGCAAGACATTGCAAGGACGTTACATGAAGATGTGCTCACATCCTATCCATACGCTTATGAAACTTTGGACATTGGTTTTGATTCACCAGATGGAAATCTGAAGATATACACTTTTTATTTTAGCAATTCTAGAACCGGAAAATCAAGTCATAGAACTAGATTTTGATTGTCGCTCTCACATAGTGCAAAAGTGAGCATTCCTGTGGGTCAGGTAACAGACTTCATGTTAAACTGAGTGGTAGTTGTACTTAATATTGTACAACTGGGTAATTATAGCTATATTTGTTATCGAGTTTTAATAAATGAAATCATGGAAATCACGACTTACAGTAACTTTCGACAGAATTTGAAATCTTTTCTTGACAGAGTTTTTCTTGATCATAAGCCTTTGTTTGTGACAAGGTCTAATGGTGAAGATGTCGTTGTTATGTCTAAATCTGACTATGAATCTCTTAACGAGACGCTTCACTTATTGGGAAGCCCAAAAAACGCTGAGCGATTAATGAAAGGTATAGAAGAGTATGAAAACAGTGGCGGCACGGAAAAAGACTTACTTGAATGAAATTAATCTGGTTAACTGGAGCTTGGGAAGACTATGCATATTGGCAACAACACGACAAAAAAACATTAAAGAAAATAAACAACTTGATTAAGGATATTCAAAGAACTCCATTCACGGGTATTGGCTATCCCGAACCATTAAAACATAACCTTTCTGGTTGGTGGTCAAGACGAATAAATTTAGAAGATCGATTGGTTTATAAAGTTGAGAATGATAGTATTATTTTTCTGCAATGTC
>JAOXNJ010045877.1:0-12849 GCA_028566655.1 Metis holothuriae
CATGCATGGCCTTACCCCCTATCAGAAATTGTGCTCTCTGAGAAAAACTTGTGTAAACCTAGGGTTGGGATGTAACAGTTCTTGAACCATTTCAATTTTTTTTTGAAAATATATTCTTGCCTCAGTCTTCGTCTGTTCTGTTGCCGTTTTTTGGTTCGCTTCTGCTGGCTTGTTCGCATCAGGATGCCTCTTGGAAAGAAGGGTATATGCCTCAAGAAAACCGACATTATGAACAAGTTCCCTAGTGGAAACTGCATCAAAAGATAGGGGAGCTTCTGTTTTTTCAGTGAACCTTTCTGTCATGGAGAATGAAAAAGAGAAAGGATTATAATCCCTTTCTTTTTTTCTGTCAAATAATGTTACATCCCAACCCCTAGACCTGCAAAAATCTTCCTCGAAACAACACAAGGAATTCTTGCCGCTAATACGTCTCGTATCCCTGTGAAGCAATCTCTACCGCGCTCACGAGGTAGGAAATCACCTCTAGGGGGTAGTCACCAATAGCCGTCTCGTCACTCACCAGTAAGCCGGTGGCTCCCTGCCAGACGGCGTGGGCAATGTCATTCACCTCAGCACGAGAGGGGTGGGGGGCGGAGACCATGCTGCGTAAGAGGCCGGTGGCCACGATGCACTGGCGATCGAGCTCGCGGGCAAGGCCTACCAGGCGACGCTGGGCGAGTGGCATCTCGAGGAGAGAGATCTCTAGGGCCAGGTCTCCACGAGCCACGATTACCCCATCTGAGACCCCCAGGATCTCTCGAGCTCTCTCAATTCCCTGGAGGGTCTCTATCTTTGCCAAGACCTCTACCCCGTCTGGTAAGAGGCTCCTGGCTCTAGAGAGCTCTTCTGGATCCTGTGCAAAAGAGAAGGCCACGGAGTGCACGGGAACTCCAAGATCTCGCATACGAGCAATGTCTGCGGTGTCGTCAGGGGTCAGGAGTGGGAGACTCGCGGATACGCCCTTCATGTGCAGGTGCATATTCTGACGGAGGCAACCCTCATTCAAGGCCTTCAGGACGAACGTGTCATCTGCCACCTCGAGAAGCTCTACCGTCACCTCTCCACTCCCACAAAAACCCTGCTGACCAGGTGAGACATCGGTCTTCACGGAAGTATTCAGGCGAGTGTGCCCTCTGGCCTCTGGGTCTCTGTGGAGGGTGAACTCTTCATCCGTGGTAAGACAGAGCTCTCCCTCTGTGAGGATACGAACCTCGTTCCCTCGAGTATCAAACATCACCTCCACTCCAGCTCCAAGGCCTGCAATGCGTCTGGCCAAGGACTCGTGCCAGGACCAAACATTGTGCGAGAGGTTCAGGCGGAAGGCCGTGACACCAGCACGAGCCAGGTCTTCTATATGGGGTTCTGACTTCGGACCGATCGTGGCAATGATGTCTCGCATAATAGAGCAGGATACTGCCTCTATTTTAGCAGAAAATAAGGCTCAGGAATAGGGCCTAAGAGTCCTCTGAAGAGGGCTCAAGCTGTCTGAGAGGAGCCATGCGAAGGCCCAAAGTCTCCATGCTCAAGCGAACCACCTCACCCGCTACGACCTCTCTTGTGACGATCATCTGGGCCAGAGGATTCAGGACGTGCTTCTGCAAGACGCGAGAAAGGGGCCTAGCGCCATAGACTCGGTCATAGCCTTCGTGAGAGAGATGCTGTCGGGCTTCCTCAGTGACCTCGAGCTCTATCCCCTGCTCTGCAGCGCGTGAGATGATAGAGGAGAGCTGAATATCGGTGATCTCCCGCATGTCCTCTGGGGAGAGGGGCTCAAAGATGAGGATGTCGTCTATACGATTTAGAAACTCTGGGCGAAAGTGCCCCTGGAGTACTTCTGTGACAGAAGAGAGCCTACTCTGCCTCTCCGTGTCTGTGAGGGCTCTCGTGCCAGCTTTGTGCGCGTACTCCTGCAAGACAGAGGAGCCGAGATTGCTGGTCATGATCACAATGGAATTCTTAAACGAGACGACTCGGCCCTTGCTATCTGTAAGGCGACCGTCGTCCAAGAGCTGAAGGAGGATATTCATCACGTCTGGATGGGCCTTCTCGACTTCGTCCAGGAGAATGACACTGTAGGGCCTGCGACGCACGGACTCTGTGAGCTGCCCACCCTCATCATGACCGATGTAGCCCGGAGGAGAGCCAATCAATCGACTCACAGCGTGAGACTCCATGTACTCGCTCATGTCCAGGCGAACAAGAGCCTCCTCATCCTGAAAGAGGTACTCTGCCAAGGCCTTGCTGAGCTCTGTCTTTCCGACTCCTGTGGAACCCAGAAAGAGAAAGCTGGCCAGGGGCCTACGGGGATCTACTAGTCCTGCTCTGGCACGACGAATGGCATGGGAGACAGCCGCTATGGCCTCTCTCTGGCCGATCACCCTCTGTCCAAGCTCTTCCTCCAGGAGGGCCAAGCGTGCCCCCTCCTCTCCCATGAGCTTTCCCGCGGGAATGCCCGTCCAGCGACTCACCACCCGGGCAATATGCTCTGCGGAAACGGTGTCAGAAAGAAGAACGGAGGAAGACTCCTGGGACTCAAAAGTCTCGAGCTGTGACTCCAGAGCCGGAAGCTCTCCATAGCGAATGCGAGCGAGCTTCTCCAGGTCTCCCTCTCTCTGAGCCTGATCAGCACTGGTGCGAAGGGCCTCTATCTGCTCTCTCACGGACTGGTGCGCTCTATAGTGCTGGTGCTCTTCCTCCCACTGAGCGGTGAGGGCTTGCTGTCGAGTGGTGAGAGATTCGAGCTCTGAGCGAGCTGACGCAATCTCGTCTTCTCGGTCGGCGTCTGACTCCTGCTCCAAGGCATTGAGCTTGACCTGGAGCCTCTGAACCTGACGATTCAAAGTGTCGAGCTCTGAGGGGAGGCTCTCGTTCTCGATCTTCAGGGCTGCGGCTGCCTCGTCGAGGAGGTCTATGGATTTGTCTGGATTCTTACGGTCAGAGATGTAACGAATAGAGAGATCGGCGGCTGCCTCTAGGGCTTCATCCGTGATGCGAACTCCGTGGTGAGTGGCGTATTTGTCCTTGATCCCTCGTAGGATGGTGAGGGTATCCTCTCTGTCGGGCTCTGCCACGTAGACCGCTTGGAATCGACGCTCTAGGGCGGCATCCTTCTCGATGTACTTTTGGTGTTCTGCCAGAGTCGTAGCGCCAATCACCCGAATCACCCCCCTCGCAAGAGCCGGCTTCAAGAGATTACTCGCGTCCAGAGAGCCCTCCGTGGAGCCAGCACCTACCAGAGTATGGAGCTCATCGATGAAGAGGATCACAGGTGTAGAGCTCTGCTCTATGTCTTCGAGAAGGCCTTTTAGGCGTTCTTCGAACTCGCCACGGTATTTGGTACCAGCCATGAGAAGGCCCATATCCAGGCTATAGATCTCTGTCTCACGGAGAGACTGTGGTACATCTCCGTCGACAATACGCTTGCTAAGGCCTTCTACAATAGCCGTCTTCCCGACTCCTGGCTCTCCGATCAAGACGGGATTGTTCTTCGTACGGCGGGACAGGATCTCCAGAGAGCGACGGACTTCTTCGTCTCGACCGATCACGGGATCCATCTTCCCCTCTCGGGCGGCGGCCGTGATGCAATGGGCATACTGCTGGAGGTGCTCGCCTCTCTGAGAAGAGCCTGGCCCTGACTCCTCGGCAGAATCTGAACCGATCAAGGCCTTGAGAGCTGTGGAAAGCTCTGACTCTGAAGCGTCCATAAGCCGAGCAATCTGAGGACTCAAGCCCGCCAGAAGGGCTCCAAGCGTGATGTGTGAACCCTCACCCACTTGAGCCTGGGCTTCGTGCGAGAGAGCCAGTGAACGCTGAAGAGAGCGAGAGGGCTCTATCCTGGACTCCTCACTGGCTCGGGGAAGGCTCTCAATCTCTTGGCTCGCCCTGGAAGAGAGAGTCGCTGAATCAATATTCACCCGCGATAGGAGCGTACTCGCCAGAGAAATATCGCTCACCACACTCAGAAAGTGCTCTGGGACGAGGGTTGTGTGCTGAAGAATGAGAGCCTTTCGCTGAGCGGCTGCCAGCAGGCCCTGAGCCGATGGGGAGAACTGGTATTCCATAGAACAGGAGAAATTAGCACTCTCTATTATAGAGTGCTAAAAAGAAAAAAACAAGAAGAGAAGGGCTAAATCTCTTGAGCAGTATACTGAAGCTCTCCCAAGAGCTGAACATGGTTCCCCATGGCTACTATGGCATCTATGACTTTCGCAGGAACGAAGCCTTCTGTAAAGATGAAGAAAGAGTTATCGACGGAGTCTCCTACTGGGCGAGAGGAGAGCTTCCGAAGATTTATCTGATGCTCTGAGAAGAGGTGGAGAATTTCCTCTAGGACTCCTGCGTGGGCATTGTCCGACATCTGAACATAGAGAAAGCTCTGAGCGACCAAAGAAGGCTCTGGGCGAATGATGGCATCCTGAGGGAGAATGAGAGCAAAATCTGTCTCATTCTGGGGAGCGTCTGAGAGGTCGTGTTCGATGATGTGAAAATCATCTGGAACGGCAAAAGGAGGAGAAAGTGAGAAAACTGGATAATCTGCCTTTTCCAGAAGCTTCGCCATTCTGAGTGGTTCTGAAGCACCCTCTACAAAGACCTTCTTCACATGAGGAAGGCGAGCACGAATGTTCTTTCGGCTCTGGGCATAGGCAACTTCGTGGGCGAAGATGGAGTCTATGTCTTCCCACGGGGTATCCCGGAAACGCTCATGGACGCTCAAGGTGTGATGGATCTCGAGGCGGTGAGAGTCTGCTATGTAGAGTCCCTGCTCTGCCAATGGCTCCATGACTCGTGTCATGACGTAGCCAAAAATGGTGTTAAAGTATGGGAACACTCCTCCTGCGACCTCTCCTGTGTCTATGGCCTTCAAGACATGTCGAAAAGAGGCATACTCACGCAGGGTATTCTGAGGATAGAACTCTTTGGCCGCCTTATGAGTATGGGTATTCTCTGGTCCAAGGTAGCCCAGTGTCGCACCCTGGAGATAGTCTGAAAGGTCCTGTGGCATGATCACGAGAGAAGAGAAGAGGGATCCTGGGAAAGCGTCAGAAACTGCTCGTAATCCTGAATGTAGTTCTCTGAGCCAGGACTATAGGGCACAGAGCTGAGGCACAGCAAGAGGGCATCTGGGCTCCAGTCTGTGAACTCGTGCCAGACCTGACGGCCGACATAGTAGCCCTCCCCTGGGGAATCCAGGCGAACAGTCTCGAGGGCCTCGGAGCCCTGACTGTACTGGAGCGTGACATTTCCACGTATGCAGACGAAGACTTCGTCTTCAAGGATATGAGCGTGGCCACCTCTCGTCACCCCAGGAGGGACATCCCAGAGGTAATAGATACGCTGTGGGGCAAAAGGGAGACCCGAAACCTCAATAGCGGCAAGCATGCCCTGAGCATCATCACCAAAGAGTGGCCAATCGATTCGTTCTACACCGGGCATACTTCTGGAAGAAAGGAAAGCTGGAGGGAAGGAAAATCTCTGGCGAGAAGACCCTGGAGAGCCCTCACTCCATGAGTCTCTGTGTCGTGGTGGCCCAGGGCCACCAGCCCCATACCGTATTCCTGGGCCTCATGCCAGGCATCGAGACTGATCTCACCCGTGAGCAGGACGTCGACTCCCATGGTGAAGGCTCGAGCCAGCTGACTCCCGCCATTGCCCGTGCACACAGCTACATGCCTCGGCTCTGACAGGCCTGGAAGGTCATAGACGGGAGCTGTTCGATCACACGCCTGGCAAGCAGAGCGAACAAGCTCGGCATGAGAACCAGTCCAGAGGCCTGTGCACAAGAGGTCATCACTCACCTGCTCCTGAAGGCCCGTCTTACGAGCGAGGATAGCACTATTACCAACCTCTGAATGGCGATCCAGCGGGAGATGCCAGGCGTGTACAGAGGTGTTCCGCTCTGACAAGAGAGAGAGCTTTCGCATGAGGCGAGTGTCAACAGAGCGGATACCCGTTCGCCAGATGAGGCCATGATGCACCACCAAGGCATCACACCCCAGGTCTCGGGCTTCTATCAGCGTGGGCTCATTGGCCGTAACGGCAAAGCCAATATGTGAGATCTCGCGGTCTGGGTCTGCGGCAGAGATCTGCATGCCATTCAAGGCGTAGGGTTCTGAGGCCTCCTCGGAAGAGAAGACCTCCTGAAGATAGGCATCGAGATCGGAATGGTTCATGAAGAGGGAGGGGTAAGAGGTGCATCCTCTGTGGAAGTCGTCCGTGATCGCTGAAAAATCTGTAGATCACGGATGAAGATGCGAAGCATAAGGGCTACAGGGACAGAGATGAGCATCCCAAGAATAGGATTAATAATCTGGGGGAAGCTGGCTCCTATGATGAGGGCGATGATGGTGGCCACTGGGGAAAGCCCTACGGTCTGACGCATGACCATTGGGACGTAGACATTTCCCTCCAGCATCTGAAGGGCGATGAAGAAGACCATCGTCGAGACTCCCGTGCTCATATCCACCCCAAAGGCGACTGGAGCCGCAAGCGCAAAGGTCAAGATAGGACCGATATAGGGGAGAAACTCTCCAAAGCCCGCCACCAGAGAAAGCGTCAAGGCATTTGGGACGCCAATGAGAGAAAGCCCCACAAAGGCGGTACTGGCCATGAGAATGAAGAGCAGGGCCTGGCCCTTCATCCACTCTGCGACCTGATTCTGCATCTGACCTAGGTGAGCGTCTATGTACTCTCGGTACTGTCGAGGCCAGAGAGAGGAGAAGAACTCACCTATGCTGCCTCGCTCCAAGGTGAGGAAAAAGGTCAAGATCAGGACAAAGAAGATATTTGCCAAGGCCGTAATGGTGCCAATAAGGACGGATACGCCTGCATTGGCAAACTGGGTCAAGTTATTAGCGATAGAGCGAGCATTCTCCTGAAGAGCCGTCAGAAGACTCTCCTGATCCACCTGAAGAGAGGCGATGAGGGGCTCTAGAGTGGTCAGAAGGAAAGAATTCTGGTCTGACTGCTGGGCCTCGAGGAGGCTGTCTGCCCACTGTGTGATCTGTGACACGATCTGTACGATCTGATCCGCAATCACCGGTATCAGGGATCCAAAAATAAGGCTCACAGAGGTCAGCGCGAGAACCAAAACCAGAATAATTCCTACTCCGCGAGGAATCCGAAGCCTCTCAAAGAATCGAACCGCTGGTGAGATAACCGCGCTCAAGAAGAGGGCCATCAGAAGCATCACGATAAGGCTCGTGAGCTCAGTCAGGATGGTACTCATCCAGAGGACGGCTACCACTACTAAAACGGCCTTAAAGACGGAAAAGGGAGAGATCTCAATAATCACTCGCTGAGGAGTCGAGGAATCTAAGAGAGGCGGAGGGGGAAGGGGGATCTGTGAGTCGTGGCCTGAGTCATTCTGGCGAGGCTGAAGGCGAGAGAGGAGCTGATCGTAGAGCCTTTGGAGCTGATTCCTCATAGAGACAAACTGAGAAGTTGTCCTCACTATACGAAAAAAGAGGGCTAGAGCTCAAGGAGAAGGTCGTCCTGAGAAAGCACTACGCCCGAAAAGAGCTCAAGAAAAACTCAATAATCATCCAGGAAAAGAGGATCACAACGAGGCCTGTGAGGGTGTTTCGGACGGTATTCCTCATGCCGTCTTCATTTCCCACGATGCCTCCTGTCATGCCCTGTATCCCCGCCCACATCAAAAGCGCCGTGGCAAAGACCCCGGCCAACGTCACCCCCAGCTGGACCCAGTGCAACAGCAGAGCCACTACAAGGGGCCAGGTGATGTTTCCAGAGCTCAGGCCGATCTCCCCGATGCCCCCCCTCGGAGATGCCTCACCAGACTCCCAAGCCCAGGAAGGGATGATGGCCAGCTCAAAGGCCTGTGCGGAGGCGGGGAAACTCAGCCCCACCAAGACCCCAAGCAGGCACGGAAACCAGAAAGAAGAGGAAAACTTCATCAGAAAGAGGAGGAAGTAATGCCCCTAGTATACCATGGAGAGGAAGAATTCATCCAGTCTAGTGCTCGTGAACATGTCCACAAGGAGCCCTGTCACCCTCTTGGGCTGGTCTGGTCCAAAGTCCTAGGAATGTGGTCAGTGGAACAGCGAGTAGAAGGGCCATAGAGCCGACGACCATCCGCACGAGCTCCTCCAGCACGATCTCCGAGCTCAGAACATACCACCAAGGGGCCTCCTCACGAAGGACATACAGAAGCATCGGAAGAGCAGCTGCCACGTAGACATAGACCAAGGTATTCATGAGAGAGGCGACATGGGTATGCCCCACCTGCATACCACGACGCATGAGCTCCTCTGGAGAGAGGTCTGGCTCACGCTTCAGCTGTGACATGAGAGCTACCTGACTGGTCGTAATGTCGTCCAGTACTCCCAGCGCTCCCAAGAGCATCCCAAAGAGGTAGACCTGCCCCCAAGCGATCTCCACCGAATCTGGGTCGGAAAACCACAGAAATGCGTACTCTGACCCTGCACCACCCATCTGTAACAGAGAAGTAGCCACCAAACCAACGAAGAACGCTACCAAAAGCGTAGCCCCAGTGGCCACCAAGGCTAGGGCCGTATTACGCGTGGGGCCATGGGCAATGGTGTAGCCCACTGTTCCCAAGCCCACCAGCGTAAGCGTCGCCCACAAGGGCACAGAAGCCCCCGAAGCGAGCTGAGGAAGGACGATGAGCATGAGTCCACCCGTGCTCAAGCCCAGAGAAAGGGTAGACCACATCCCTCTCTGGCGAGAGATCACCAAAGCCAGAATCACCAAAAACCCAAGAAGCACAAAAAAACCAGTGGTACGAGAGACATCTCGGTACGTGAGAGACCCACTCCCGAGGCGTTCTACAATAATCGTATCACCAGCACAGAAGAGGTAGGAAGCCGTGCCAAAAGGACTCGGGCCCAGCTCTACCACCTCCTGAGTCCCATCGAACTCTACCGTGGCACGGTCATACAGGGCTCCACACTCTGCGGGCTCTGTGGAGACCACTTCTGCACGAAAAAGATCTGAGGCCTGAGCCTCACCAACGAACACACCAGTGAAAAGCACAAGGGACAGGAGTGAGCCGAGACTCAGAGATCCAAGATTCATAAGGGAGAGAAATCTGTGAACTAGAGCTTAAGCAATTCGAGTCGTTCTGTAAAACCTGGCAGATAGGGCAAGCGAGAAGAACTGAGGGAAAGCCTCTCTGGACGACGAGCAGGTCGGCCAAGAGCTTCGGCCTCTATAGGCTCTATCTGAGCCTCTGGGGCCATCATCTGGGTCACCTCAAGAGGGGTCAAATCCTGCTCGCCCACGAGATGAAACATGCCTCCTTCTTCCAAAAACTGCGGAAGATGACGCCAGAGGGCTGGGGCCAGATCTTCAACAGCGGTGAAGTGTCCTGACTCATCGGTGATCGCCCTGAGTGTGCCTCCTTGAGCGATGCCATCACGCACAAAGGCTGGCCAGCCAAAACCGCTCTCGGAATCCAGGGAGTAGAGCCTTGCCAAACGAACGACAGAAGCACGATCTCCAAGGATCTCCATCGCCCGATCTTCGGCCTGCATCTTCGTCTGACCATAGGCCTGGAGGGGCTCTCTCCTGTCCCCTTCTGCAAAAGGAGAATCCCCTCCCGAGAAGACGAAATCTGTCGAAACCGAGACCAAAGAAGCCCCGGAATCAAGGCATGTCTGAGCCAAAGAGGCCGTGCCCTCAACGTTCACCCTCTGGGCCATCTCCGGATCGCGTTCACACGCGTCCACATCCGTCATAGCAGCCAAGTGGAGCACAGCGTCTGGAGCAAAGGAGCGGATGACTTCTTGAACTTGAAACGGACTCAAAAGGTCAAAGTCTGATCTCCCGGGAGCCAAGACCTCGTGTGAAGTAGCCTCAGGACAAGCCAGAAGTGAGGAGCCGAGTCTGCCATAGGCACCAGTCAGCAGGAGCTTCATAGGAGTCGTAAAAAAGGCACTATAATACTCTTTCTTGGGAATGTCTAATGGGAGGCTTTTTGGTTCTGAGGTTTTTTTGCAGAAGGGGGAAGACTGGCATTGCCTCAGGAAAGAGAAATCTGTCAGTATAGAGTGGTCTCATCGCCTTCTGCCTCCTATGAGTGAGTATCGTCCTATCGGTCAGCAACAGAGCCCTCAGTTCCAGCCTATCAGCTATCCCAGAGATGCGGAAAGCCAGGTCGTGCTCAGCAGTAAGAATGTTTCTGTGCCTTTTGACGAGTTCTATACCCATCTGACCAAGCGTGATCTCTCGGGTATCATGCCACACTCTCATGACCAAAAGATCATCCTGGGCTCTGAGCTCTACCTGGAGATCTCTCGGGCCAATGAGGCAACAGAAGCCCCTCAGTTCAAGGGGAGGGTCGTCTTTTTGCTCCTGGGGGTCGTCCTGGGAATAGGGTATATGATGCTCTTTCGCTCGTATGGTGAAGCCTACTACTGGCCGATCATGGGTCTGGCACTCTTTGGCGGATACGGGGTTGGGGTCTTCTCTCGTGAGGTGTATGAACACATCATACGACCGTGGAAGCAAGAGTTTGGGCGGAGGATGGCGGAGCGGTAGAGGGATTTTTTCTATACAGGAATCACATGGAGCAGTCTGAATCATACTTTCTTTTCCTCGATCTAGAAGCCACAGGGCTCGACCCCACACGAGAAGAGATCATCGAACTCTCGGCCGTACGAATGAGCCTCGATATGCAAACCGAGATCGCCAGGTTTGACAGTCTCATAAAGCCTCAGAAAGAAGTGCCCAGCATGATCACCGATCTCACCGGCATCAGTCAGGAGATGGTGGAGAGCGCCCCCAGCCAGGAAGAGGTGAAGTCTCGATTTGAGGGATTCATACAGCCTGGAGACATCATCTGTGGGCATAATATCTCCTTTGACACAGACTTTCTCAAAGAAAAGGGTTACACCGTAGACCACCAAGAGCTGGACACCTTTCCCCTCTCTGTCTGGCTCATGCCCGGGGTCAAGAGTCACTCTCTCGAGCACCTCACCAAGGTCTGCCAGATCCAACACGAAAACGCCCACAGAGCTATGGCTGATGTGGAAGCCAACCGAGACCTCATGTGGGTACTGCTGGCACTCATGCATCGAGAACTCAAGAAGTGTCCGGAACTCAAAGACATCGCTCAAAAGGCTCCTCATCACTGGCAACACGTCCTCACTGCTGGAGAAAAAGGCGACCTCTGGGAGAGCCGCATCCCCGCAGAAGAGGAGCCAAAAGAAGTGATGAGGCCCGATATCCCAGCGTTTGAGCTGGGGGCTGAGCTCCTGCTCACCGGAAGGCATGAGAGGGATCTCATCGCTGTAGAAGCCACAAGAAGACTCCAAGAAGAGACTCAAGAGCCAGTGGCACTCGTCGTCCCTCGCCTCAGAGGGATGGAAACCCCTGAGGGATTCCATCGACATATCCCCCAGCACCAGAGCATAGGAGCGTCAGAGGTGAGGGGATACCTCCAGTCTCAAAAAGAGCTCTCTCTGAGCACGGTCATCCTGGGCTCCAAGCTCCTCAGCTCTCTCGCGTCTCATGGCCCACAACACAGGGAAGATCTCCCACAGATCACCCATGATGAGCGAAAGCTCCTGGAAGAATTTTTGCCAGAGAGAGAGCCCCAGAGAGAGAGCCTCTCCTCGGACCTCCTGCTCACACAGGTCAGCGACCTGAGTACCGTGTCACATGAAAGCATCGTCCTGAGCGGGGGAAGCCAGCTCGCCTCTGGGCTGAACCACCTCTACCACCGTGAACTCTACGACCGAGAAATCGAAAAGGCCCTCGGAGCACTCCCCTCTTCTGCTCAAACCGTCACAGATCAGGCACTCTTCGTGATGGGGCTTCTGAAGCAGACCATACGAGAAGCGGCCGCCAGTGACGCCTACTGTGAAGTGAAGTGTGACACGAGCTTTCTCAGTGGGCCTGCGATGAGCAATATCCGAGCAGACCTCACAAAAATCCTGGAAGCTCCAGAAATCCAACATACAGAGGCCTACACGGCGCTCATGGCTCTGCAAGGCATGATAGAAATACGAGAAGAAAATGACCCCACCCTCAGATATGCCCGGCTGTCTCCCCAAGATAACCTCGTGATACAACAGGGAGCCGCCGACCTGGGAGGCCTCTGGTCGAATCTCATGAAAGACAGAACGCTTCTCATGACCCTCAGCACTGACCAGGTGCGAGACCTGGAGGGCGTCCTCTCTCTGGGGCCTGGCCTCCCCAGCTACACCCCAGAGCAGACCAGCTCACTCGACCAGATACCCCCTGTTCAGATCCCAAAGATCGACGGAAACAATAAGCACTCTGACAGCAGCCTCACCATGAAAATGGCTCTGGAGATGGCTCAAAAAGGAGGGTCTGGAAAAATTCACCTGGTCATCTTCCCAAACCAGCGACTCAGAGATGACGCACTCCAGCATGAAGCAGAAGGGGTCGATGTCATCTCGCACTATGGATCTGCCGGAAAGATGGCAGGAATAATCGAGAGCAGAGAAGAAGAGTCTCTCCCAGCCCTCCTGATCACCACTGCCTCACAGATGAGAAAGCTCCCCTGGGAAGTAGCCTATGAGCATGTGTGGCTCCATCGAATACCCTTTGGAAGGCCGCTCACCGCCCTCGAGAGAGACCAGTGGAAAGGCGAACTCCCAGACAATGACTTCCAAAAGATAGGGCTTCCCAGGGCTGCAAGCCTCATGCGATATGTCCTACTCCAATCTCACAAGGCGAATCCCGAGACTCAGGTATACCTCCTGGACAGCGCTGTCACCGGAATGGCCCCCTATGGGAGAGACTTTCTGAAGATGGTCAGAGAGAATGAACAACCACCTACTAGAAGTAGGTGGGTTGAGGACTCAAGCTAGAAGCAGGAGTTACTCTAAAGAGATGTTGTCT
>JAOXNJ010046098.1:0-12844 GCA_028566655.1 Metis holothuriae
CGCCCCCCCACGACTCTGACCCCATGCAGACGGCCACGGCCCTCACATTACTTGTCGGAATCCTCCAAGTATTAGAAAAATCGACTAAAAAACATCAAAATAGATTTTAGTTTATATTAGAATTTGTTGTTTTTTTTGTATTAGGTGTTGTTTGGACTGGTTCACATGGACAAGTTGGTGTGCCTGTTGTTGTCGCGGCCGCTGATCAACGGCTTCTCGACGGGCGCGGCCGTGCACGTGTTCAGCTCGCAGATCAAGTTCGTGCTCGGCCTCGAGAAACTGGCACCCAAAATCACTGGCCCCTTCCGCATTATTTTAGTATTTTGAATGAAAATTATCAAATTTTTTTCCTTCTTACACTTTTTCCCACTTATTTCCTTATTGTTTTGATCTACTTTCGTGAATTTAAGAGACTTTTTGTGTTGTTTGATGACAGTTCTACGCGTCCTTGTTGCCCCTGGTGGGTGAGACGAACCTGACTTGTCTCTTGATGGCGTTGATCACTTGTCTTCTGCTCGTCCTCTACAACTCCTGTTTGGATCGACATCTAGACAACTTGCTGGGCTTCCAAGTTCCCATTCAATTGATTGTCATGGCTCTCTCCATTGTGATTGTCTCAATTCTACAGCTAAATTTGCCGCCACACAGTCTCCAGGTGGTCGGAATAGTTCCCACGGGGTGAGCATTGCTCAAAATTCGTTATTTTTAGGTAAAAAGTGCTTAAAATGTGTTTTATTTGAATGTTAGATTGCCTTCATTCAAGTTTCCTGTCTTGGAACTCTCGTTGTTATTGGATGCTTTGGTCACTTCGGTGGTTGCTTACGTGATTTCGCACTCGCTGGGATCGCTTCTGGCCGAGAAACATCGCTACCAGATCGATGCGCGACAAGAGTGGTTTGCTCAGGGATGCGCAAATCTTGTTGGAAGCTGCTTCCAATCACTTCCTGTCTCCGCATCTTTGTCTAGGTCAATAATTAATCTGTTTTTTATAAGATTTTCATATTTTCTTATATTTTTCGTCTTTTTTGGTAAATTTTGATAAATGCTTGTATTTCGATTGCTATTTGTTCAGGACAATGGTGCAGGATGACGCTGGTTGTCGGACGCTGATGACTTCGGCCTTTTCCGTGATCCTGTTGCTGCTCGTGCTGCTCTTCGCCGGACCCTTACTTCACAACTTGCCTCTTGTAAAGCCGTCTTAATTAGAAATCCCACTCTCAATTTGTCTTCCTGGCCTTAATTCTTGAAGCAAAGTTTTTCTTCTGGCTTTAAGTTAAAAATAAGTAGTGTGGAAGTCAATTTTTCACCACAAAAGTTTGCTGTCCCTCCACTTAAGCTTTTTCTTTGCTTTAAAGTTTCTTACTTCTTAGAAGATGCCACGACTTAATCCTCTTCCTGATTAGTTGTACAAAGCTTTCGCTAACTCCATTCATTCATTCATTCATCAATCAGGAATTGAGTCTACAGTATTATTTATTTTTCATTATTGTTGAACTGTTTTTTGGTTTTATATTCTTTAATTTAACATTTGTCTTTTATTATGCTTTTTTTGTTCAAAACAGACGGTGTTGGCATCGATAATTTTGGTGAGTTTGAGCGGCATTTTCAGCAGCCTGGCGAAATTGCCCGAGATGTGGCGCAAGGAGCGTCACAACGCCGTCATTTGGATCGTCGCCTTTCTGGCCACAGTAATCGTCGACGTTGATTACGGCCTCATCATCGCTTGTTTTGCGAATATTTTCGTCATGTATTGGCGGAGAAAGAAGGCCAAAATTGCGCAGTCCCAAGATTTCAGGTCGGATCAAGAGGCAACCAGACACTTGGAGGAAGAGGAAGAAGAGGAGGAGGGCACAACTAAAATATGAAATCTCAGAAATTTGAATAATTTCAGTCTCTCAAAATTTAGCAACACTTGTTATTTAGAATTATTATAGAGCTTACTGAAGAAGAATATCATTTGAAGGAAAAGCTACGTAATATGTAGGAGGCTCGAGCAAATCTGAACTTAATATTTCCAGAGGGGCAAAATGACGTGCGGAGATCTGATAAAAAGATGAATTTCGGGGTCAAATGGAGGAAGCAATAACGCAGTCAATATCGAAGTGCATTCAGAAAACAACTACTTACATTAAAGCAGTCATTCAGCTAGAAAGGAAGCAAGATTGATAGCAAAATTCGGATCAAAGTGAAATGTGATTGACCAAAGTGAGCAAGTCCCAAAGAAATGAACAAAATTGCCAAAAAAAAATAATATGTAAAACGATTCATCTTTAAAATCTTGTTTATGTTAATGTCATGTGTAAAAAGGTCTAATAAACTAATTTTTCCAAATTCAAAGAATGCTCTTTAAATTTGCTTTTACTTAACTAGATCACTCAGCGAAACGTTACCTAGGACACTTTAGAAACCTGACATTTCCCTAATACCTATTTATTGAGCAATTACAGAATAAAGTAAAAAGAATAAAAATTTGAAAAGAACTTAACATATGTTTCAAAAAAAAGTGAGAAAATATATCAAATTTCTTAAATACTTTCTTAAATTGTCTCTTATGATTTTCAGAATTGGTGAGGACAGAGTCAGCAGAGTCGTCGTTGGCCACTTCACCGTGGCCGGAGTCGCCCAAGTCGAGCACGGAGCCGAAGTCGAAGTCGAAGTTGGAGTCGAAGTCGGAGGCGTTGTCGTCGTTGGACCGCATCTCCACGCACACCTTGGACAGAGCCACCAGAGCCAAGTTGACTCTGGAACATTACTACGACAACCTAATTGCTCAGCATCACGAGCGGCAAAAGAGGCAAGTTCAGACCCCAAAAATCACCAAAAATCAACTGAAAATGGACGTTTTTAAAAGAAAATTTATTAACAAAATTAAAATTTATCAATAGGATTCGTCGATTGGAGTCTAAATTGGATGAAGATGTGTCGCTAAGTGCCTCTGAAAAGGAGGAGCAGTTGCTTCGACACGCAGTGAAGGAGACGGCTTTTCTGCGTTTGAGACGATCGAGATTGGGCGTGGACGACTTCGAGCCCATCAAGGTGATCGGGCGCGGCGCCTTCGGCGAGGTGCGTCTGGTGCAGAAGGTCGACACGGGCCACGTCTTCGCCATGAAGGTGTTGCACAAGAGGGACATGCTCGAGAAGGAGCAGGTGGCCCACGTCCGGGCCGAGAGAGACGTCCTAGCTCAAGCAGATCACCCCTGGGTCGTCAAGATGTTCTTCTCTTTCCAGGACAAACACAACCTCTATCTCACCATGGAATTCCTGCCGGGCGGTAAATAAAAAACATATTTCATCCATATTTCCATTGATTGATTGATTGATTACTAAGTGATTGATTGATTGATTACTAAGTGATTGATTGATTGACTGATTACTAAATGATTGATTGATTGATTACTAAGTGATTGATTGATTACTAAGTGATTGATTGATTGATTACTAAGTGATTGATTGATTGATTGATTACTAAGTGATTGATTGATTGATTGATTACTAAGTGATTGATTGATTACTAAGTGATTGATTGATTGATTGATTGAGTACTAAGTGATTGATTGATTGATTGAGTACTAAGTGATTGATTGATTGATTACTAAGTGATTGATTGATTGACTGATTACTAAATGATTGATTGATTGATTACTAAGTGATTGATTGATTACTAAGTGATTGATTGATTGATTACTAAGTGATTGATTGATTGATTGATTACTAAGTGATTGATTGCTTTCCGTTTCAAGGCGATTTGATGAGCCTGCTAATGAAGCGCGACACTCTCTCCGAGGAGTGCACTCAATTCTACGTGGCCGAGACCGCCTTGGCTCTGGACTGCATTCATCGCCTGGGATTCATTCATCGCGACATCAAACCCGACAATTTACTGCTAGATAATCGCGGTCACATCAAATTGGCCGATTTTGGGCTTTGCACAGGTCTTAAGAAGGCGCATCGCACCGACTTTTATAGAGGAGCCAATCCTTCAACAGATCTTTTGCACATTGTCAAGGGGAGCGACGACAACAACAACAACAACAATAATAATAATGATAATAATAATGATAATAATAATGATGATGATAATGATGATGATAAAAATAATGATAATAATGATGGTGAGGTGATAATTGGTCTAAATGCAAAGGACAGTCGTCGCAAGGCCGAGAGTTGGAAGCGTAATCGACGTCAATTGGCGTACTCTACAGTGGGAACGCCGGATTATATAGCTCCAGAAGTGTTTAATCGGAAGGGATACAATTGCAATTGCGATTTTTGGTCGCTGGGCGTGATCATGTACGAAATGTTGATTGGTTATCCTCCTTTCTGCAGTGAAACGCCCCAGGAAACTTACGAGAAGATCATGGACTTCAGAGAGAATCTCTTCTTTCCCCCAGAAGTTCCCGTCTCAGAGCAGGCACGGGATGTCATCAAGAGGTGGGAAAGATGTCAAAATTTGGATTAAGATGTCAAAATTGGGATTAAAATCGAATTTTGACTTATAATCATTTTGATTTTTGACATTTTCTTTAATGTTTATTTATATTTTTTTCATTTTTTATCCCATTCTCTCTATATAGTCTTTGCTGCGATGCCGAATGTCGCGCCTCCAGCACGGATTGTCTTCGTGACTTTGGCTTTTTTCGTGGCGTGGATTGGACGCACATCCGAGAGAGACCTGCGGCAATTCCGGTTTGCGTGAAGTCGATCGACGACACGCACAA
Organism: Metis holothuriae; assembly: GCA_028566655.1. NCBI lineage: Eukaryota > Metazoa > Arthropoda > Copepoda > Harpacticoida > Metidae > Metis > Metis holothuriae. The sequence continues at coordinate 4,719 of JAOXNJ010046098.1, forward strand.
CTTCGACTCCTTCCCGGACGAGGACGTCAAGCTCAGATTACAGGACAAAAACGAAGGGAAGAGCACTTTGGTCAATAATAAGGATTGGGTTTTCATCAATTACACTTTCAAGAGATTCGAGGCACTTACTCAAAGGGCTCAGAACAGATTCTCTGGGCTTAATTAGTAACTCACTAATCTAAATACTCCTCTTCTGCTTTATCATAATGCTATAATTAAAGGCCATAATTAAAAGTAATTAATGTAATTAATGATCTTAATTACTTTTTGCCTTAAGAAGTCGTGACCAAATTGTGTGAATGTGACTGCGGCTCCTCCACTTGTGATATGTGCTTAATTGTGCACTTCTAATACTTTTTCTCTATTTCTCACAATTAATGCACATTATTATTAACACTGTCACATGTGAGATTCAGTTGGTGTTTTGGGAAGTCAGAATTGCACCATAAATTTGCTCCATTGTATTGAATCACTAATGAATTTGAAAATTTGGCTCAATAAATTACTTACTGCAACTATTTAAAAAAGTATGAAATTATATGGAATTATATGAAATTTTGAGTAAATTCCTATTTTTTTTTGTGCTGTCTATTTACTGATTTTTCATTATAATTTGGCTTATTCAAGGATTTAGCTTACTAAAGGAAGGAGTGATGACGAGGTTGCGTGACTAATATGCTTATCAAAATGTTCCGCTAAATAGCTTAGCCACATTATTTAGCAATTCCTAGTTTTTTTACCTCAAATTTCTTATTTTCTTAGAAAAATGTATCTGATGAAATGATTGTAAAGATTTAATCGAACACGAAATTGTCTGTTTCCAAAGAAGTACGTACATTTCTCCGACAATCCCCTAATTACATATAGTAGCGATGGACACACCACAAGGAGCACACACATAATGAAGAAGTACACAAGAAGTACACACACTCATTTAATTCGATCATTAATGATCATTATAATGACATCATTAAAGATCATTATAACGACATCATTAAAGATCATTATAATGACATCATTAAAGATCATTATAATGACATCATTAAAGATCATTATAATGACATCATTAAAGTAATTAAGTACTTAAATCTTTATTGTAATGACCCCTTAATTATTAGCTAAATTGTTGATTGCAGGCCAGATTGTTTGTTGAGGGAGTTGGGGCTTTAGGCGTTGCAAAAGGGGTTGTCGATGGACGCGTTGGACGCGGAGCACTCGAACTTGTCCATGGCCATCAGGACGACGACAATGAACATTAATTGATTTATTGATTGATTGAGTGTGGCCCAATTGTGTGTGCTCTGGCAGATCACAATCAAGTGGGAAGGTAATTAAGGGGCCGCAATAGCACCATGGCCACTAGTGGGACACCGGGACAATTAATTGACACCAAACACATAATTACTTAATTATTCACTACATGTAGTAAGAGAGAAGAGGGGATAAACACCTTTAATGGGGCCAGGAAGGAGCACTACATACAGTATTGAGAAAATGGGATATAAGAAGTAAAGAGGGGGACATGGGAGATAATGGAATGAATAGGAAGAAGTGCATACTTGTTTAATGGGCCAGAATAAACAAAAAAAAAACCTTTTATAGCATCCATCACAAGGAGCTCTGTTTGAGGACTTTCTCTATGGCATTCACTCTTAAAGAACATTCATTCCTTTAGTAAGTGCTAATGCATAATATGTAGTAATAATCCCTATGTAATGCTTCCCAAAAGGCATTGATAGGCAAAAAGGATTCTTTCATTCATTGATGGATTGCATTGTGTGATATGTGTAAACCAAATAGTGTAACACAATCAATCAATCAATCAATCATTGATTGATTGATCGATTGATTGTATGCATGCAGACACTTGCCAATGTGCATTGTACAGTTAAGTATTAGGAGCAGTAATAAGGGAGTTAGTTGTACAGGGTCATCCCCTCATTTTGTCCTCTTGGCAACACTAAAAGAAGTTTTGTTGTTATCAATTAATGATTGTCCATTAAAAGTCGATTTTTGCTCTCATTCCATCTTGGGGGCTGACTAGGTCAGACTTGAGCACCAATCAATTTGTAAAGAGTGGCCAACAATTTCGACTTTTGTTTGCTCTTTTTCAGAACAATTTTGCAAAAAACACATCTAATTTTTTCCTACTTAAAGGGTTTTCTATTAATGCTCTACTAAATCAACTCTTCTATTGTTTTGTCTTTTTTCGGAAAAATTGCCTGTCTTTAGCCCTCTGCATTCACCAATTACATATTATACAAGGAATAAAGTATTTCATAATTTGGACTAAACTCAGAAAAACTTCCACTCGCTCATTTATTCTTGAAATATTATTTTGAAAAATTAATTAATTAATTTCAATTTTGGGCTCAAAATTTTACTTAAGTTGGAAATGAAATATTAAAAAGAAATACTTTTTTAATTAAAAATTAGTCATTGTTGAAATTAAAAAGTAATTAACGAATCAAATTCATTAATAATTATTTAACAAATATTCTATTAATTCATTTAAAAATAATTACTTATATCTTTTTAGTCATTTTTTTCTGGAAAATTTCGCACTCAAACGCTCTCAAGGTATTACGTAACGCGGTATAACTTCAAAAAAACGCTAAGTTGCTAAGTTTAAAATGAATCAGATTCAACGAAGAGCAAAATTTTTAAAATTCAAAAACAAAAAAAATGTAATTTTTAAAAAAGTGAAGAATAAACCACGAATGTAACAAACATAAATATTTAGTGGAGTAATAAGAGAACCAAAATACTGACTACTTTAACTGTTCATGGCCAGAGCAATCATTGTCATTATTAAGTCAACATTAATGGTGATTGGGCAAGAAATGGCAACTCTTTCATAAACACTCCTTGATTGATTGATTGATTGATTGATTGATTGATTGATTGGTCTCTAAATTGTCTTTTGTTCGACCAGTGTTCATTGTTGAACCTTCATAATTGTCGACTCATTCTACTCAACCCATTGGTCACTTCTGTCTCTTTCTATTTGTTTGTTTTTGTTGTACTGGCTCAACAAGTTTGCCTTTTTGCATACTCAAGTAATAAGAATGCATGAGTAAGTAAACATGCTAAATGAACATTGACAAGTGGTTATAAGTGTGTGTGTGTTTTGTGGAGAAACAGCTGTTTTTTTTTGCAGGGCAAATGTCACCAATCCTTAAGACCCAAGTCAACTAAACAAGCACTTTTGGCAACTAACTAACTGACATTACTACTGTACTACTACTATTCATCATGCAAGTCACACACTAAAGACAACAACAAACTCTGTTGAAAAGTGACTTTGACTTTCTCTACACTAAGTCATTAAGTGATTAATTAAGTGATTAATTAAGTAATTACTAGTAGTACATAATAAAAGAATGGGGTTTCCCTCAATGCATTGGACAGGCAATGGATGGACAGACAAGTGGAGAAAGTAGGGACCAGACAATTTGGACTTGAATTAAAAAGTATTTGGGATTTGGACGCAACTAAAAGAAAGAAAATGAAGGAAAAGATCAACAATAAATTTAAATTATGTTTTGTCTTTTTTGTTCGGCTTCCTTGAATTTTGCTGTTGCCCCAATTTTTTCTCTTTGTCTTCGGCACCGGAAGCCGTTTGTAGACGATGAAGTGCGAAGTCTTCAAACCAGTTGGTAAAAGGAGTAGTAGTAGTAGTCGCAGTAGACAATGTAGAAGTAGCTGTTGTAGTAGTAGTTGTAGTAGTAGTAGTAGTAATAGCAGTAAAATGCACTTCTCCAGCATTTCCAATAAAGTTCAATAAAGTCCAAGAAATAACCTACATAAGTACAGTAGATCATCATCTCTTAATAGACTGCATGCTATGTAGGTAGATAGACTCCACTTTACGTAGTTCCTTGTTGCCCAAAGAACATAGGTCATAGACAAGAGTCATAGACAATAGTCGTAGAAGTAGTCGTAGAAGTAGTCGTAGAAGTAGTCGCAGAAGTAGTCGTAGAAGTAGTCGTAGAAGTAGTCGCAGAAGTAGTCGTTAGTAGTCTCAGATTGAATCAGATCCATCGCTCATGGAAGGCTGTCTGAGGCACTAGAGCCGTGGTGGGCGGGAACTCACTGGTAGCGTGGAAGGGCCAGGCCGGATGCGCCACCACCACCATCTGCAACAACAACAACAACATCAACAACTTCAACAACAACAACAACATCAACAACTTCAACAACGTGAGCAACATCAACAACGTGAGCAACATCAACAACGTGAGCAACATCAACAACGTGAGCAACTTGACGGTGAGACAGTGGACAATCACATGAGCAGCCATACAGCCATAAATAGTATGTAGCTACTGTAGTGCACAATCAGCAAAACCAACTTGTTATTACGTAATGGTCTGATAACAAAATGTCATAGGAGTTGTTTTATGTGATAAATGTGTCAGTTCTTTGTCATTTCGTTGTTATCGTCCCTCTTCTTTAGGTCTTTTTATCGTCGTTCTTGTCATTTGTTATTTGTTGTCATTTTTTGTTGTCATTTTTGTTATTTTTGTGGTTGTTATTATTGTTATTTTTGTGGTTGGTGTTAAACACTTTGGTTAGATATTTGTTAATTCATGTTGTTTAGTCATTAATTAAGTGATTATGTGGTTAATTAGTTACGTGGTTAATTAAATAATTATTTAATTATGTGATTCATGGTAAAATAAGCAAATTTAAGGGGACAAAGAGTTAGGATAAAACAGCGAACACGAGCAAACATGAACTATTAAAAGACAATTAAATAAAATGACCATTTAATTAAATAAAATGGACAAGTAATTAATGAAAAAAAAAATATGTAATAATTGTAAAAAACACAAACGATAAGGCAATTAAAACAAATAATCAAATTGTAAAATATTAACTTGAAGATTTACGCATCAAAATGAAATTAAAAAAATGGAGCAGATTTAATTAATGTAAGTATTTAAGCAATACCTATTAAAATAGCAATCATTAAGCATTTATGTAGTGTAGCTCTAAAAAGCTCTAATAAAGCACAAACAAATCACTCACAAATTACTCACAAAGCAAAAATCAACAATCCATTAATAAGAGTAAAGAAAATAAATAAAGAAAGCATTAATGAAAGCATTATACAGTATATAATTAGATAAAGCAGAAATCTTGCAAATGCATTAATAGCATTAATTGCAAAAGGTTAGTGATAAAAGCATCTTACAAGATTGCAATTGGACGAAAGGTTGTCCTGCCAATTGTTGTTGTTGCAGCTGTTGCAACAACAAAGCTTGCTGGAAGGCCAAGGGATCCACCACGTTGTTCTCGCTCGCGTCGGACGTCTTGTCCATGGCCTGACGCTTGTAGCAGCTGGAGGCGCCAAGCGAAGCCTGCAAGAAGCCATTGCAAAGGCGATTGATTGATTGATTGATTGATTGAAAAATCAATCAATCAATCAATAAAAGCATTCGGCTTTGAGGGATGATTGGATGATTGGTGTACCCTGATTGAGTCGAGACTGGCGGCTTCCCAGGTGCGCTTGCGATTCGTGTGGGGCGACGTCTAGAAGTAAGGGCGAAATGAGGAGGAATTTGGATGAAATGATAAATGATAAATGAACTTGAAAGAATGATGAAAATTGGGTAATGAACATAAATGATAAATTAAGAAAAATGATAAATTAAAATAATATTAACAGGATGAATTGTTGCTAAATAAGCTAGGAAGATGATCAGTAGGTTTTGCTGAATTTGTATTGATTGTGAAGTTAAAAAGGAGATAGATAATATTGACTAAAAATGATCTTTGGTAATAATAATAACTTAATAAGTGCTAAATAAATAATGAAAAAAATAATAGGAAAATAATGAAAGAGATTTAAAAAACTTAAACTTAAGGCAAAAAAACTAAATTTTAACTTAAAAAAGTGTGGAACAATATATATATGTAATTGACCAATCAATCAACCAAATTCAAACTGATACATTTCTTTGGAGGCAAGCAACAAAAAACTAATTCTACTGTAGATGTAAATAAAATTAAGAAGCACAAAAAAAAGCCCCAAAAAAGCATAAAAAGTTTTCGCAATATTGCAATTTTGTCGCCAATATCGATCAATCACGAATCTCATCAATCAATCAACATGATCGATAGAAGCAATCAAGCCTCAATAGTTATTACTTTACTGTACACTACATTCACTTTACATATAATAGAATCAATATTACAGCACAATCAAGCCAATATTATTTATTACTATTCTATATGTATAGCATTTTATCAAATAATTCATATTTAATGTAGAAAGTATAGTAAAAAGTTTAATTATTAATATATAAACTCCTAAAAATAGTTTACACATATAGTCCATATTACACTTATAGTAGAATCAATATTACAATACAATTAAGCCAATATTATTACTATTCTATTATATAAAAAATGTATAGCAGTTTTATCAAATAATTCATATTTAATGTAGATAGTATAGTAAAAAGTTTAATTATCAATGTATAACTTATAGTATTATGGTAGTAGTTATATAACTTATAGTCATAGTACGTATATAGTTTAAGTAATAAGTAATAATGTACTGTATAGTAAGTACCAAGGAAGAAGAGGAGCTGATGTTTGTTTGTCCCAAATTGGCGCTCTTCTTGCTCCCCATTTCCGCGTTGGCCAAGCTCGAGGCGTGATTGACCACGTTGACGTTGTTGTTGTTGTTGCGGTGATAGTATCTGCAGGGGTCGCGGACGCACCGGCCCTTGTCGTTGTCGAGGCAGACGACGACGCAGTTGTCCTCCGACACGCTCACCGAGGAGACGGGATGGGCGAAGCGACAATCAGAGCGATGACAACTGCCACGCTGATATTCGCGACAAACCTAATGCAATTTTAGTCCAACCCTTCACCTTCACTTACAGCAGCTAATTTGATTGTCTAATCAATGACTTATTTAGTCGTCTTTAATGACTTAATTAGTCTTAATTAATGACTTAATTAGTCTTAATTAATGACTTAATTAGTCTTAATTAATGACTTAATTAATGGGGTTAAGCACTGATCCAGGCACAGTAGAGAGAGAGAGAGAGAGAGGGTCAGCGACAGATTCCTTATTAGAGAGTTTTCAGGGGATGTCACAATTTCTATATAAATGAGCTGAATTTTTCACATAGTGATTGTACCCCAAAAAATGTTTGAAAAATAATCCAAAATGTGAGATATAATGCAAAAATTTCGATATAAATGTCAAAATTTCGCATACTATGTGTTATTAACTGACCTCGACGCGGTCGTTGCGTTGTTTGCCCTGTTGCAAGTGGGCATTCTGCATTGCCAATTGCTGTTGTTGCAGAGGACCCACGGTCCCGTTGGACATCACGTTGCCGTTGGACACCATGCCGGAGTTGGACACCATGCCGGAGTTGGACACCATGCCGGAGTTGGCCACCATGCCGGAGTTGGGCATGATGCCGGAGTTGGGCATGATGCCGGAGTTGGGGATGTTGGCCATCATGGCGGCCATGTTGTCCGGCACGAGCGCGATATTGGGCGGAAGCAAGGCCGGGTTGGCGAACGCCGACAACGACAGCTGACTCTGGCCAGGCAGACCGTTGATGAATTGCTGCAACAAGAAATAATGAATGTGTCAGATCTAACCTTGCAAAAAGAGAAAGAAATTCGCAATACATAAAGAGATTTTGCAATATATAAAAGGAGATTTTGCACTATATAAATTAAATGTAGAACAGATTTTGCACTACATATGACTTAAGACTATTTAACAATAGCTCACTTTTGTGCAGAGTCACTGCCATTCCTTCCTTCTAATGTTCTTCACCTCTGCCTTTATAGTGAGTGACCTTCTTTTGAATTATGATTTTAAATGTGGATTTTAAATAAAGATTGGAATAATAGAATAAATATAGATAATATATAATTAATATATGTGGTGATTAATGAATATAAAAAAGTATTTTTATATATTGTTGCACTCTGACTATTTCATGTTTATGTGTTTTGTTTTGTGCTTGTCCAGTAGCAATGGGTTTTGCTGCAGTCAAGGATTTGGGTGTGTGTGTGGTCATATGAATCGGTGGTCCGAATTTATGACTGTCCTCCCAATTCTCTTTATTCTGTATATTGTGTAC
>JAOXNJ010046320.1:0-12841 GCA_028566655.1 Metis holothuriae
GAGCAGGTGTTGACGGAGAAAATTGGCGCTGCGGGGGGGAAGTTGCACACGGCGCGCTCGCGCAATGATCAGGTGGCGACGGATGTGCGGCTTTGGTGTCGGCAGGCGAGTGAGCGCTTGGAGGGGGAGGCTCGAGAGCTGATGAAGGTGCTTTTGGAGTTGGCTAAGCGTTATGCGAAAACGCCGATTCCGGGTTACACGCACTTGCAGCGCGGGCAGGCGGTGACGGTGGGGCATCATTTGTTGGCTTATGTGGAAATGCTGGGGCGGGATTGTGAGCGATTGGTGCAGGCGCGGGCTCGGGGCAATGTTTCGCCGCTTGGTTCGGGGGCGTTGGCGGGTTCGACGATTAATTTGGATCGGGCGCAGATGGCGGCGGAGTTGGGTTTTGATGGGGTGAGTCGCAATTCGATGGATGCGATTGCGGACCGGGATTTTATTTATGAGCTGTTGAGTGTGGTGAATTTGTGTGGGCTGCATCTTTCGCGCTTGAGTGAGGATTTGATTTTGTGGACGAGTGTGGAGTTTGGCTTTGCGCGGCTGGGAGATGCGCACACGACGGGGTCTTCACTGATGCCGCAGAAGAAGAATTCGGATGTTTGTGAGTTGACGCGGGGTAAGAGTGGGCGGCTGGTGGGGAATTTGGTGGCTTTGAGTACGGCGGTGAAGGGTTTGCCGCTGACTTACAATCGGGATTTGCAGGAGGATAAGGAGCCGCTGTTTGATTCGGTGGATACGCTTTCGCTGCTGCTGCGCATCAATGCGGATATGTTGGGGGAGTTGGAAATTAACGAGGAGAAGTGTTTGGCGGCGGCGAGTGATCCTTTGCTTTTGGCGACGGATTTGGCGGATTGGCTGGTGCTGCGCGGGGTGCCGTTTCGGGAGGCGCATGATTTGGTGGGCAGGGCGGTGGCCTTGGCGGAGGAGAGTGGGACGCCTTTGCCTGAGTTGGGGCAAGAGGAAGTGGAGGAGTTAAGCGCTGAGTTTGCGGATGAGGGCTGGCGGGAGGTGTTTGATTTGCAGCGCTCGCTTGCGGCGCGAAAGAATGTTGGTACGCCGAATCCAGAATTGGTGCTTTCTGAGGTGGAGCGTTGGCAGAAAAAATTATCGTATTGAAAAAAGTAGCGGAAGCTTCCAGCTTCCGTTTGGAAACAACCGAGAGCTGGAAGCTCTCGCTACTATGGTCAACTCTCCCAAGGATTGATGAGCTTGATTCCGCAATGGCGGAAGTCTGTAGAGTTTCTGGTGGCGATTTTGGCCTCTAGGGTGGCGGCGGTGGCGGCGATCATCAGGTCAAGGGCTTCGACTTGCACGCCTGCTTGCTCGCGCTTCCGAGCTAGTTGGCCAAAGTACTTGGCTTCGTTGATGCCGAAGGGGAAAATGCGGTGCTGGAAGGCGGCTTGGAGAAAGTTGCTGAATTTTTCTTCGAGCTTCATGCGCCGTTTGCCCTCGGGCATGCGCTGCAAACCGCGTTCGATTTCGGCAACGGTGATGGTGGAGAGGCCCAGCTGTGCGGCTTTTTGCTTGCCTACCCACTGCAGCACTTGTGGCTCTGGCTCGGGGCGCATGAGTTCCGAGAGTACATTGGTGTCGAGTAGGATCATGGCTGGTTTTTTGCCCTAGCCAAAGTCTGGCACGGGGCGGTTGCTTTGGCGGGGGGCGAGTTCTAGCTCGACTCCGTTTTCAGATCCAAAGTGGCTCAAGGCGAGTTCAGCGAGGTTGAGCGGGGGAGTTTGCTCAATTTGCGCATCTGCTTGAAGCACAAAACGGGCATAGGCCTCTAGGGACAGGCCTGAGCGGGCGGCTTTGACGCGCAAATCTTGCTTGGCTTGGCTAGGAAGGTCGCGGATGGTGATGCTGGAAAGAGTTTTTGGCATTTGCAATCATTGTAATCATTGATTGCATTACTGTCAAGATGAATCAGATAGTGAGTAGAGTAGCTCTGTGCTTTGTTTTCAACCAGCTACAACTTCTGCCACATCAGGCTATCGAGCTGTTGTTTCAAACCGAGGCCGTGGCCATGGGGTTTTTTGAGCTTGCCGCGTTCATCTGGACCGAGCAGGCTTGTCCAGTAGTCGGCGTCTTCGAGGGTTTCCCAGCCGCTGACGCCGTGCCAGCGGCTCATGCGCCAGCTTGCGGGGGTGCTGCCGGGTCTGCCCCAGCGGGCGGCGACCCAGGCGGCGTAGAGTTCGCCCAGCGGATGGCCGAGCATGCCGGTGATGACGAGTTCGGCGGCGGGGGCTCGCACAGCACCCTTGGCTTGGGCATCGGCGATGGGCAGCGCACTGCGCGCCCCGGGTTTGAAGACTCCGGCTTTCCACGGGCGTTGCCAACTGCTGCCGGGGGGCTTTTCCCAGTCCCAGGCCAGCGGCAAGCCTGCAGCGTGGAGAATTTCCCAGCCTGCGAGTTCTGCGCGGGGTAGAGGATCTTCGAGAAAGTCGAGGTGTTCTTGAAGTTCAGAGCTGAGACTCTGCCACCAGCGAAGCCAGTCTTCGCAGCTGTGCACGCCCGCATTGGCATCGGCACGGACGCGCACGCGGCTGGCTCTGCCCCACTGCAGCCACTCGGTAAGTAGGCTCAAGTCAGCGCTGACTTTGACTTTGACGGGGCGTTTGCTCTCGCCGCTGGGGGCCTCTCCGGCGAGGATGAGGCGATGGCAGAAGGGTAGTTTGAGCTCGCCCCAGAGGCTGAAGCCTTCGCCATGGGCAATGCCGGTGAGGCTGGCCATTTCCAGTGCGCGGCGTCCGAGGATGAGGGGTTTTTGAGCGCGGAGGGCCTCGAGTTCTTCTTCAAGGGTGGCGGTGCCCAGTGTTGGCCAGGGTTGTAAACAGCCGATGCCCTCGCCCCAGCGGATGAGAGCGCCTTCGACTGTGCTAGCCTTCCCGCCCGGAGCGCGGCGGGGTAGGGAGTAGCGATGAATCCAGAGGTCTTCGAGCGAGAAGGGCATGGCTTGGTGAGTGGGTTTTTTGGGAGCTTCATTAGCTAGCTTTGAATTGCTAAAAAAAGTGAAGTTGGGTAGCGATTTCTGTGCTGAATTTCTAGTTTTTTTACCTTGACTGGATTTCTGGCTCAGGCTTATCTCTTCTTTGCCATGTTTTGCCTTGCTTGTCGAATCTCTTCTGCGTTTTCAGTCTGGCGCGCAGCCTCGTTGTTGCTGAGTTTGAGCTGGGCTTTGACTGGAATTTCTCATGCGGAAACTGAGCATCAAAAGCATTTACGGGAAGCGCATGAGCGGGCTTTGAGCGCGGACAAGCATGGCATTGATGAGGAAATTGCCAAGTTTGAGGCGGCCTTGGGCAAGGATGGGCAAGATGCCTTGGCGCGGGCGTATTTGGGAAGTGCCTGTGCCCTGCGAGCGAAGGAGAGCTTCTGGGGGGCGACTAAGCAGAAGTACTTGGAGCGCGCTGAAAAGGAGCTGGATCAGGCGGTGAATGATGCGCCTGATGATGCGCGGGTGCGGATGATTCGCGCCATTGCGGCCTACAAAATTCCCAAGAAATTTGGCAAACGCGCTCAGTCTTTGGAGGACTTTGGCAAGATTATTCCAGTAGCCAAGGAGGGGAAAGGGGACTTAACTACCCGAGAGCGGCAGGCGATTTTATACTATGCAAGCCAGTGTTACGCCGAGGAAGGACACGCGGGGCATGAGGAGTTGCTCGCCAAAAGCCACGAGATAGATCCTCATTCAGATATTGGCCAGTTAGCCGCGCCTTGAGGGGGCAAAGGAGCGAGGGCTTCCAGCCCGCGAAAGGGGGAAGAATAGGCTGCAAAATGCCTATTCTTGAGGGGAGGCCTTATGAGTTGAGCTTGTTAAGCGACCTAAGGCAACATTCTCTTTTGTTGGTTAGATTTCGCCTTTGCATGACGCCCAAGAGTTCATTTTCGCGGGCTGGAAGCCCACGCTCCTTTGGGTTTACTTTCTCTGCCCTTCTCTGCTCATTTGATAGTTGAGAAATCTTAAATAAGTGAGATATTCTTTTCTTGCTCATCCTTGTCCTCCTCTTCCATGAAGTCCTACCTTGCGCTCATTAGCTTTTCTTGTCTGCTGGCTTTGGCTCTTTGGGGGGTGAGTTGTGCGCCGGATGTGCGCCAGTCTGGGGGGCAGTGGTCTCAACCTATGCGGGTTGGTGTGAGTGTGCGTGGCGCGGTGAGCCCGGAGACCGCTGCTGCTCGGCGAGAAATGGCCTCCACACCCATTCGCCAATTTTCTTCGCTCTCAGCCTACCGCAGCTCGATTAACTTGCAGCGCAAAATTTTGCCCTTGGGGCGTCATGGGCGGGTGCGTCCTGCGCGGCCCATGAACCCGCGCTACATCACCATTCACGCCACGGCTAACCCTAACGGCAGTGCCAACGACCACGCGCGCGCTTTGTACAATGGGGCTTTGACGGCAACTAAGCGCCCGGGTCGCAACCGCATTGGCTACTTAATTTGGCACTTTACCGTGGATGCGGGCAAGGCCTACCAGCATTTGCCGGTTAACGAACAGGGCGAGCACGCGGACTTTAGCGGGCCGGGAAATCGCTCGTCTATTGGGGTGGAAATGTGTGAGAAGCGCGGTGATGACTTGGGCGAAACCATTGACCGCACCGCTCGGCTAACCGCGTGGCTGATGGTGGAAAACAACATCCCCTTGGGTGGCGTGGTACCGCATTATCACTGGCCGCGCAATGGGGTGGACAAGCCCAACAAGCCTTGCCCGCGCTGGTTGCTAGACTTTGAGCGCCCCGGCCCTACTTGGCGACAGTTCACGCAACGAGTACGAGCTTATGAGCTGCAACTGCGGCGCTTGCGCGGTGGCTACTGATGGCTTTTGGTGCTTGCCATGAGTGAGTTGTTGTTAGCGCGCAAGGGGGAGGGTGCAGGTTTGGCGGGCGCGGAGATTTTCCGTAGTTTGCAGGGCGAGGGCGCTTCTCAGGGCAAGGCGGTGATTTTTGTGCGCGCTTCTCTTTGCAATTTGGCCTGCCACTTTTGTGATACGCCCTACACCTGGAATTGGCAGGAAAAGGGCTTGGCACATGTGGAGGAAAAGCGCTACTCCCGCGAGGCGGAGATTCTCAAGCTGGAAGTAGCGCAGGTGGCGGAGAGGATTCTTGAGCTGGCCGATGGCGCGGCGGGTCAGGTGCGGCGCTTGGTGCTCACTGGTGGCGAGCCGCTGCTGCAGGCCAAGGCTTGGGTAGCCTTGCTGGCGGAGTTGAGGCAAGGCGGGGCAGAGTTTGCCGTGGAGGTAGAAACCAATGCGACTTTGATTCCTGTGCCTGAATTGGATGCGGGCATTAGCCAGTATAATTGTTCGCCGAAGCTTTCGGGCAGTCTGCAGAGTAAGGAGCAGCGCTTGGTGCCGGAGAGTTTGCAGTTTTTTGCTGCTAGTGGCAAGGCGTCGTGGAAGTTTGTGATTTGCTCTGAAAGTGAAATTGAGGAAGTCGAGGACTTTGTGGCCGAATATCAACTCGATCGAGCAGCAGTGTGGTTGATGCCCGAGGGGCGAACTTCGCTGGAGGTGTTAGCCAAGCGAGATTTGGTGGCGGGTTTGGCCTTGGAACATGGTTTTGGGTTTACGGATCGCCTGCATTTGCATTTGTATGGTAGTGGCAGGGGAGTTTAGGGAGAAGTTTTAAGTTTGATGTTTTGTTGATTTGGTAACAGAAAATTTATCAATTATTTTCCTTTCATTCTCTAGCTAGTTGTTTTACAATTACCACTAGTTGAAAATCTCCCATGGCTGTTACTTACACCAATGAACATGCTCAGCAGGTGCTGAACGCCTCAAAAAGACGCTCTGCAGTGGTAACTTTATTGATTGCTCTTTTTTTTGTTGGAGGTGTTTTTCTGTCATTATCTTTCTGGTTTTTGAGCCCCTTGTTTGAAGAAGCTCCAGTCATTACCCCAATCAAAGTTCCTGCTACTCAACAGCAAATTGTCGTTGAGCAAGAACTCCAATTTACACCCCAGGAAACAACGCCTAATTCCGCTGCTGCTCCACCAGCTCCGAGCTTAGTTACCCTCAATACGCTTACCTCTGTCTCAGTGCCTGACACAAAATTAAAGGTAGATTTGGTCAACTTCGGTCAAGCAGAGAGTTCGGTTTCGAGCTTGGGGCTTGGCGATTCATTTACTACCAACATAGGCTTGGTCGCAGAGTTTATTCCTGCTAGTCCCTTTGGCTCTCCCGGAGCTTCCAAAGGAAGGATGGTAGGGCAAATGTACGACCTGAAACGGAGTAGTTCTGGCCGAGAGAAAAGAGATTATCTTTCCAAATCAACTAATAATTTTGCTGGATATGTTGAGCCAGTCAAGGAAATGATGGCTATGGTTATGCAAGGGGAAGACCTAGCAGACTATCCGGAAGCTTATTCAGTTGGGGAACCCTTGAGCGCGAACACCATGTTGGTGCCCGTTTTGTCTACTCTTGAGGGACCAAAATCCTTTGGCGCAGAGGGAAAAATGGATCCGAAGGGGTGGATGGTTCACTATCAAGCGAAAATAAAAGCCCCTCGAAGTGGAAAATTCCGCTTCCTAGGCAAAGGGGATGACTTGATTGCGGTGCTTATCGATAAGAAACCTGTCTTTGATGGTTCTCATGCTTCGATTCGATACCGCATGTTTGATTCAACTGGATTACCAGAGTCGCGGATTTCAGAAGGATTTCATGGCGCGTGGATTGAAGTGAGTAAAGGTGAAGTTTTCGATTTTGATCTGTTTGTTGGCGAAGATCCTGGAGGGAAAATGCAGTTTAATTTGATGGTTGAGTGGGAAGGAGTAGAGCTAGAAACCAATTCAAGCGGCAAAGTAATGTATCCAGTTTTTGCCATGCAAGCCTTGGGTGAAGAAGAAATCAAGTTTGTTGAAGAAAATCTAGGCAAGGAGCGTTTCCAATTAGAAGATTTGGACACTTTTGGCGCTGAGTAAAAGGCTCTAGGGTAGATTGGAGTGGCACGAGTTTAAGGGAATTTTTAAGCAAAAGTAGCGGAAGCTTCCAGCTTCCGACCTAAACTCTGCGCGAAGCGCAACGAACTCACAAATTTCGTGTGAACTACTAGGTTTTGATTGATTAGCGCTTCGCGTGTTTTTTTCAGATGCCGAGCTGGATCTCGGCGTTCCCAAGGGCTTAAACCCAAATTATGCATTTAGACTTGAGAAAAAGCGTTGATCCCTGCAAAAACAAGGCCGTTCACCAATTTTGCGCCTCACCGATGGGGTGACATCGCTTTCGGGGCAAAATCGGTGTTGAGACCTTGTTTTTATTGGCCTAAACCCTTTTTCTGGTAATGTCCAATGCATAGTTTGGGTTGAACTTAATCCATCCTTTGCTTAGTTAGCATTCCCTTTTCCCTTCAGGAGTCTACTCACCATGATGCTGCGCCTTGCTCAACTTGTTCTGTTTTGGACGCTGATTGTGGTCTTGGCAGGGGTGACGGTGCGCGCAACGGGCGCGGGCTTGGGCTGTCCTGATTGGCCGAAGTGCTGGGGTTACTTGATTCCGCCTACGCAATTAGATCCTGCTTATGCTGAAGCTTATGCGCGAGATTTAATTGAGCGCGAAGAACTTGCTGGGCCCTACGATCCTCAAGAGCACTCCTTTAGTGCCACCAACACTTGGATTGAGTACATCAACCGCTTGCTTTCGGTGGTTATGGGCTTATTTTTGCTGGCTTTAGCGCTTGGCTTGCTGTTTCAAATTCACAAACGCCCTTGGGCTACTTTGGCGGCGTGGTTGACTATGGGCTTGGTGGGCTTTCAGGCTTGGCTGGGGGCTCAGGTGGTGGCCAGTGGCTTGGAGCAGCAGAAAATTTCTATCCACTTTTTTGTCGCCATGGGGGTGTTGGCGGCGGTTTGCTTGACTGTGCAGCTGTTGAACATTCGCTACACCAAAGTGGCCATCGGCGGGCGCGATGGCTGGCCAATGCCGTGGCGCAATCGGCGCAATTTGCTTTGGGCTTTGGTGATTTTTATGCTGCTTTGCTGGGCGCAGATGATCCTAGGCACGATGGTGCGCGCTGAGTTGGGCTCGCTGGCGGGCTATGATGCCGAGGGGCGCTCAATGAAGTTGGCAGAGGTGGGAATGATTGATTCCATTCACCGAACGGGCGGGATTTTGAGTGTGTTTGTCGCGCTCTGGTTTTGGTTTCGCTTGCGCAATCAGTTGCGCGAGGGGCATCCGGCGCGGTTTTGGGGTTTAACCAGCTTTATTTTGGTGATGGCGCAGATGGTCATGGGGCTGGGCTTGGCCTACTCGGGGATTCCGCCTTTTGCGCAGGTGGCGCATGTTTGGTTGGCGGCGATGCTCTCCACGGCTCAGTTCTTGATGCTGTTTGGCTTTCTGTTAGCGCCGGATCCGGCACGAGTTGGTGTGCGTGATCCGCGCATTGCTTAAGAGACTCCCTTGAGGCATTTGTTTTTATGAGTGAGCCTGCTGTATCGAGTTCTTCCCGCCCTGCTTCGGAGTGGGTGAAGGACTTTTTAGTGCTCACCAAAGCGAAGCTCAATTTCTTGGTGGTGATTACCGCTGCCTTTGGTTTTTTGCTCGCCGCTGAGTGGAGCTTTAGCTTTTGGCAGCTCTTTCATGTGCTCTTTGGTTGTGGCTTGTGTGCCTTGGCCTCCGGGGCGTTTAATCAGCTCATTGAGGCGAAGTTTGATAAGCAAATGCAGCGTACTGCCGAAAGACCGCTTCCCAGTGGGCGCTTGAGTGAACCTGCGGCGATGGCCATTGGCTGGGTTTTGGGAGCGTGGGGCATTGTGCATTTGGCCACGCGGGTGACTCCCGAAAACCCGCAGGCGGCGTGGCTGGGAATTGCCACCTTGGTGGTTTACGTGCTCATCTACACGCCGATGAAGCGCTGGAGTTCGCTCAATACCATCATGGGCTCTGTGGCGGGAGCCTTGCCGCCGGTGTTGGGCTGGGTGGGGGCAGGGGGCGGCTACGATGCGGGGGCATGGTTTGTGTTTGGTTTGCAATTTTTGTGGCAGATGCCGCATTTTATGAGCATTAACTGGCTGTGCCGTGAGGAGTATGAGCGCGCGGGTTTTGTCATGTGGGCTAATGGCGATGAGAGCGGGCGGCGCAGCGCATGGATTTCGCTTGGCTTTACCGTGTTTTTGCTACCGCTTTCCTTGATGCCAGCGTGGCTGGGGTTTTGCTCGTGGTGGGCGGCTTGGGTTGCGGTGATTTTGGCGCTGGCCTTGCTGGCGGCTTGCTGGATTTGGCTGCGGCGGCCAACGCGGGTGACTGCGCGGCGGGCGTTTTTTGCCTCGCTGCTTTACTTGCCATTGGCTTATCTGGTGTTTTTGCTGGGCTGGGGTGCTTGAGGCGTTTGCGGTTTGCCTGCTTTTTTTCGCGCAAAGTAGCGCTTCGATTTTGCTTTCAAAGCTGACTTAGATGAGCTAAACTAAGTGGTATGAAAACCCCTTGTTTGCATGTGACTTCGCGCTCTCGGCTTGCCTGGCATCGTGCCGGAGACATCTCCCCAGTGCTGCTGTGGGTTTTTGTGTTTTTCATCCTTGGCGGGGTGATTATTGCGTGGAATTATTTCGTCAACAAAGGCATTCAAAATGAGGAGGGGCGCCCGCCCTATGCCTACAACTTAGGGCGCCAAGACATTGAGCTACTGCGCCGCGATGGCAGCGCGATTTCGCTTTTTGAGATTGGCAAGCAGGAAAAACCATGGGTGTTTGCGACCTTTTTTACCAGTTGCCCCGGTCAGTGTCAGGGGGTGGTTGAGCAGTTGGCTTGGCTAGATCAGCAGCTGGGCGAGGGCGAAGTGAATTTTGCGCTGATGAGCTTTGATCCGGACACAGACCGCCCTGTACGCATGAAGTCGTGGACAAGTCAGTGGCCTGAGCTGAAGGGGAAGCATTGGCATTTTTTAACCGCGCCTGAAGGGGTAACTGAAGAGATTATTCACGATTACCTTGTCCAGCCCATGAAGCTTTCCAAGCCAAAGTGGAAGTTCACTCCAGAGGGGGAGAAGGACTACAGCCAAGAGCCTAGCCACCCGATGAATGCCTTGGTGCTTACTGGCAATGATATTCGCGGCAGTTATACTTTGGGCGTGGTGCCTTCGGTGACCACACCTGCGATGGTGCGACAAAAGCGAGGAGATATGCTAGAGACTTTGCAGAAGCTACTAGATGATAAAGAGTGGCTGGAGAGGGAGTAATACCAATAGTAAAAAACGGAATAGTCTTTATGCTTGTCTTTTTTCCTCCTTTTGTCGTCAATAAAAAACCTTAGGTATCGCTTGGATACCCTTAATTTTTTGCTTCCAAATAAGGAGAAAAAAATCCTGACGCCTAAAGTATATTCTGTTTTTGCCATTGGTATAAACTCAAGCTTTCGCTCTTGATTGAGAGAGCATCTAGAGTTATCAGAGGGTGATGAGTTTGGCTTCCTCAACTTTGCGCGCGGTATTTTTTGACTGGAGTGGCACGCTCGCCGATGACTTGGGTCCGGTAATTGAGGCAACCAATGCGGTGCTCACTCACCACGGGGTGGAGCCGCTTAACCGCGAGAGCTTTCGAGAGCAATTTCGCCTGCCTTACACGGAGTTTTACGAGGAACTGTTGCCCGGAGTTTCTCTGGAGGAGCTGGAGAGCATTTTTCGAAGCCATCACGAAGACAGTGAGCAGAAGACCTTTTTGCTTCCCGGGGCTATCGATATGCTGCATTGGTGTCGGGCGCAGGGCCTGCAGATTTTCCTGTGCAGCAGTGTCCACGAGGATGGCTGGCGGCAACAGGCGCAGGAGCTGGGGGTGACCCATTTTTTTGATCACGCCTACACGGGGGTGCGCGATAAGGTGGCGGACTTCGGCTGTTTTTTAGAAGAGCAGGGTTTGCGAGCAGAGGAAACCGTGTTTTTAGGCGATATGCGCCATGATATCGAAGCGGCGCAAGCCCACGGAGTGCCCAGCATTGCCTTGACCCACGGCTACGAATCCAAGCAAAAGTTGGAGTCAGTGCAGCCAGATTATCTCTGTGAAGAGTTGGCGGAGGCGCGAGGAGTGTTGATGGCCTTGATCAGGCCGTGGCAACCCAAGACTCTGCTAGAGCATCAGCGCCCGCTGCCGATTTTTATCCAAGGACTGTGGCTGGAGACTTTCTTGGGCGTGCCTGATGAGGAGCGTGCCCAAGCACAAAAAGTGCAAGTCGATGTGCGTTTTGACCCTGAACTCAGTGAATTTGCTAGCAAGCTAGAGGATGGCTGGCGCGATGAGATGGACGCGACCATCGATTACGCATCAGTGGCCGAAGCCTTGGCCAAGGAGGCCATCCGGATTCCTCGCAAACTAGCCGAAACTCTAGCAAGAGATTTAGGAAAGTGTGTACTAGAACAATTTCCCGTGGGGGCAGTAACGGTACTTTTACGCAAGTTTGTTTTACCCAATGCGCAGGCGGTGGAGGTGCACTGGATTAGTTGAGAGAGTCGAGTTCAAAGTAGCCAGGGTTTCCAGATCTTAAGGGAGTCTCTAAGTACCTCATTTTAGGCTACAACGCAGCAATTTTTTTCTCTGTTGAGGAGGAGCTAATCCTTGCTATCTAAGTGATACCAAGGATTTAGCTTTGACGAAGACAGAGGAAAAAAGGGCAAGCTGGAGTCAAAAGGAGGTATTTAGAGGCTCCCTTAAGCAAAACAATACACGAAGTGCAAGTTTTTGCCCCTGGGAACACCGGACTCCAGCTCGGCATTTATTAAAATACGCGAAGCGCAAATCAATGAAAACCAAGTTTCATTGGTCATCTTAAGGTTCGTGCGCTTCGCGCAGAAAATATGGAGCCAAGCTGGAGCTTGGCGTTCCCGGGGGTGTCTTTTCCGAACTTGCGCAAACGCCTCCTTCGGGTTATGAGGAAGTGCAATTTTTTGCAACTCCCAGTGCTTATGAAACCTCAGCTTTCCTTCCGTGTCATCCCGAAAATTCCCGCGAGCCTCGATGGCTTGCATGAATTGGCCTGCAACCTCTGGTGGAGTTGGGAGCCTTCTGCACGACGCTTATTTTTCCAAATTGACCCGGAACTCTGGGAAAAGGTGCGCTTTAGCCCCATTCGAATGCTTCAAAGCGTGCCGCAGGAGCGCTTAGAGGAATTGGCCGCAGACGATGACTACTTGCGCGAGTTTGAGGGTGTGATGAAGGCCTTTCGCGCTTACCTCAACCGCGAGGACACTTGGGCTGCCGTGAATGAACCTGCGGGCAAGGTTTCTTCTGGCACAGTGGCCTACTTTTCCGCGGAATTTGGCTTCCATGAGTCGATTCCCATCTACTCCGGCGGCTTAGGGATTCTCTCGGGCGATCACTGCAAATCCGCCTCGGATTTGGGGCTCAATTTTGTCGCGGTGGGCCTGCTTTACCGCCACGGCTACTTCCGCCAGCAAATTGATGACAAGGGCTGGCAGCAAGCAGTGGAAATGGACTTGGACTTTCACCAGTTGCCCATTTCCCGTGCCAAATCTCCCTCGGGCGAGAAGGTAAGCATTGAAATTGAACTGCCCGGGCGCAAAGTCAAAGCCTTGGTCTGGGAGCTGAAAATTGGGCGTATTTCGCTCATGCTTTTGGACACGGACACGCCGGAAAACTCTGCCGAGGACCGCAAAATTACCTACCAACTCTACGGTGGGGACAAGGAAATGCGCGTGCGCCAAGAAATCCTCTTGGGCATTGGCGGAATGCGCGCCTTGAATGCCTTGGGCATTGAGCCTGCGGTCTGTCACATGAACGAAGGCCATAGTGCGTTCCTCAGCCTTGAGCGCGTGCGTATGGTGATGCAATCTGCCAACTTGCCCTTCCACGCGGCGATGCAGCAGGTGGCGGCAAGCAATGTCTTCACCACGCACACGCCCGTGCCTGCGGG
>JAOXNJ010046431.1:0-12840 GCA_028566655.1 Metis holothuriae
CTGTAATCAAACCCTCATTGGTTGATTGATTGATTGATTGATTGATTGATTGATTGTCTTTACTTGACAATAAACAACGAATTCTTTCAAATAAGAACTGATCAGTTTGATTAAAATATAAATTTACCCCCCAAAAAGCACTTTTAGTGCGCTACAAACATGACTTTTTTATGTTCTACTTGATCCAAATTCACATTGATTACGTAATTACCTCATTAACTCATTACGTAATTACCTCATTAACTCATTACTTAACACACACACAGTTAACTACGTAAGTTCTAATCACATACATACTACTACATAACAAATATGTAAGCTATGCCTAATAAAAATTTCCAATTCTCGATTTCTCCAGCAACTCTTACGTTTTTACAGTATAGTCAGTATAAGAAGTGCTAGTAAAGAGATTTGAACGGCAAACGACTTCGTGGCTGGCCGTCAAAATTGCTCTGTACTACTTTACAATATCATTACTGAACTCAACAATTTGACGTCGTCAGTTGCGATCGACATTCAGGGAGACGAACACAGCATTATCAGTGCTCGAATAATGTGAAAAACAACAAATATATAAAGAATTCGAAAAAAAGAAGATTAAAGAAAAAAGATTGTAAATTTCCAAAAAAAAAAAGGACAAATTTTAAAGAAAAATACAAGTAAAAGAAAGGAGGAACGGACAAGAAAAGAACTTTGAAAGCTCACACTGATTTAGAATCAAAGAGAGAAGAGCTTAGAAAAAGACAATAAAATTGAAAATAAAAGAATATTAATAAAAGAGACGTTTTTATATAAAAAATAGAATGTAGAACAAAGCACTTGAACATTTATTATAGAAATATTAATTTAAATCTGCAAGAGAAAAATAAAAAAAAAAAACAATTTAAAAAAACCAAATTATATCGATGGACGCGTTCCCCTCGCACGTGATGTTCGTGTTGGCGGGGCTGAAGCTGTTGTCGGGGCTGATTTTGGCGCTGTTCGGCTCCTTGGCCGTGTTGGCCAGGGCCGCGGGCCACGAGCTCTTCGTGGGCGTGTGGGCGGGCACGGCCACGCTGGTCTCGGCCATCCTGGCCCTGGCCGTGGCCAAGAACAGAGGCGTCTACAGCCTCAGCTTCACGACGATGAACGGCGTGGCCCTGGTCACCTCCGTGTCGGCCGCGGTGCTCGCGGCCAACGCGCTCGTCGTGGACGCGGGCCACTTCGGCCAGCTGGACTTCGCCACGGGGGCCGTGGCCATCAGCATCAGGCAGAAGGAGAGGATCATGGTCATAGACTTCGTGCTCACCATCTTCAGTGCACTTGACACGCTACTCTCAGCTGTATGCGTCCTTCTGGGATTAAGACAAATTTCGCTTAACAACAAGGCAAAAAGCATAAATTTTTGACTAATTTTATTAACATCATTTAAAGAGATAATTAAAGGTTAAATAAATAAAGAAACCATTTTTTTGTCCTTTTTTTAGGGTTCAATTCTGGGTTCTGAGTCGGTTTTGACGAGCAAAACCGAAATGAAAATGTCTGAAATTCGTGGTCGTGGCTCTGTGGCTCATTCGCCGTTGATGCTGAGCCCCATGTGGCCGAGATTGGCGTTCGAGCAGCGATACCCCACGGCCAAGATGGCCACCAGGTCCAACTCCATGTGCAGCCGGGGCCAGGTGGCCCTCGTGCCCCTCGTCTACTACTGGCCCAACAACGGAGCTTACTCCTTTCCCCAATACAATGTGCTCAATCCCCAATTGGTGTCGGTTCACGGCGGCTCTTCGCGAATTTTGGCCAATTCGCACTGCAAATTTGCGAAAATTTCCAAAAATAACGGAAGATTGAGGAGAAATTTCTCTCTATGTGATCGAGATCTGGAGGAACAATTCGTGGATCACACTCTGAATGAAAAAGGGAGCAAGATGAATTACAGAATGAGTGACAGGAGGAGCAACAGTCGAGTCAATTGTTATTACGACTACTTTGGCAACAACAAAAGTGCCAATTGCAACATGAACGAAGATAATAACAGTCATATGGGAAGACAGAGAAATGGAAGCAATACTGAAGGTGCTGCCTGGTAAAATTTTGATAATAAAAAAATAATTTTTAAAAACAAAAAAATATATATTTAATAAGAGTTTATGCAATAGTCTTTTATTTGTTGTACTATAAAAGTTATTTATTTGGGTTATATAAGTATATACTATACATTGTAAAAGTTTTATGTAAATAATGAATGTGCTTCTTTTTCGTCTTTTTTCGTCTTTTTTGTCCTTTTGTCACTTTTCCAAACGTCTTATCACAGATTGTCCCTTTTTAAATAAATTTCTAAATTATACAAGTATGTACTTATTGCTTATTCATGTTTACTCAATATACGGTATGTAATTTTTTCTTCTCTTTTTGTCTAAGAGTATCTGGGTAATGGACTTGCTTCCTCGTTAACTAAGATCTTTTTTTGAGAGTCCTTGGAGGCAGATTGCGATTTTATCTCTTGACCATGTTATAACAACGTAAAAGTTGATGTTTGACGCACTAAGGCCTTTCTCACGGCATCGCGCTTCCCACGATCGCTATCTCATCCATCCACAATACCACACATGTCTTACATTAGTGGTAGCAGTAGTCATAAGATTTTAAAAGTAGTAGTAAAGTAGTTGGTAAAGTAGAAGCAGTAGCAGAGGTTGCAGCATGCTGTAGTAGTAGCAGTAGTAGTAGTATATTTTGTAGTATTTATAGATAGTAGTAGCAGTAGAAGTAGTGGTATTGGTGGTAGTAGTAGTAGTTATTAGAGTAGTGGCAAAAATAATAGTAGTAGTGGTAGAAGTAGTAATAGCACCAGCAAAGTACCTAGTAGAACAATAAATCAAATGTTAGAAGACAATAGATGTAAAAAAGCAACTATATGTACTTGTTACAAAATAGTAAACCACTAGCAGTAGTAGAAGAAGTAAAGCAACATTATGAGGTCACAAGTACATGTTCGCAATACTGTAGTCTCTTATTTATAGGTAAAAACTCAAAATTAGCATGTCGATCGACCCCCAGAAATGAGTTTTTTTTCTAGAGTTCGTTGAATGTCCACTGAAATGAGTACTAACGACTTTAGTGCGGTTTTCCAGCCATGGGAATGGAGGAAGCACTCAGTCAGTCTCTTAGTCAGTGAAAGTCTTTTTTTTTGTGAGAGGCCGCACACAATCTTCTCAAGCAACTTACAATTCGTGACGATCGATGGTCATCCTTTAGTGTTAACCAACTTCTTTTAAGTTCTTACTAAAAGGTTGGAACTACATACATATTTCATCTCCTTCTTGTTTGCAGCTCATGTTTAGTGTGGTCATGTTGCGGCTTTGGCCCTCTCTCTTCACGCTCAACGACTTCTGCTCATGCAATGCCTCGACAATTCCACACTTGTCTCAATACTTTACTGTATGTACTTATTCATAAATTCTTCTACTACTACTTTTACTACTTCTACTTCTATTTTTACATTTTCTTCTACTGCTTCTACTGCTACTATGAATTACGACTATTTACTTCTTCTTCAAATTCTTCTTGTCTATATACAGTTAAAGGGCGTGCTGTTGATGTAACGGATGGAGCTAATGCTCTGACCACGACGAAACGACGTCCATCCTTGAGTTGAAGCTCATTCAAAGACTATTATAGACTTCTACTACAAACTCCTTCTACAACTACTTATACTACTTATACTACTAGCAACAAAACATTACTACTACTGCTGTTATCTACAAAGCACTCCTATAAACTACTTCTTCTCCTGTTTTTATTTCTACAACTACTTTTGCTACTACTACTGCTATTACTACCTACTACTACCACTACTGCTACCTAGTAGCTCCTACAAAGCACTTCTACTACTACAACTACTTATGCTTCTACTACTATAAGTACTACTGCTTCTACTTCTACTACTACTACTACTACTACTGCAGTGGCTCACTATGTTGTAGGTCCCATTGAGATGACCATAAAAGTTAATCTCTTCAGTTGCAGGAGTCTTTGAGATGAGGTTGGCCAGCCTTAATGGATTTTCATATTGTAGGCACCTTTGTGACGGCCAGCTCCTCCCCTAATCTGGAGGATTTGTGAACACTACTCAAAATCCATTCCCATCAATATCTTTTCTACAAGTCATTTTTATGTCTACCTTTTCACCTCCAATCTTGGCTCTTACACTTTTGACCTTTGGACTGTTCAGATGAATCAATCCTTGATCAGCAAACCACCACTGCTACACACTTTTACTTCAACTACATCAAGACACAGAATGGGCTGAATGGCTCGCATAAGGCACTTTTCTCGTGTGACCTTTCAGCAACCACTCCAGAAGCAAATAACACTAGCTACTACATACATAGTGTATATGTGGTAAGAGAGTCTGATAAGAATGGTTAAAGTCATCAAACAGAGATTGAGAAAGACATTGATGTAGCAAGAAAGTCGAAAATAGTACTTGCTAACGTATCTTCTTCTTGGTAGTCGTAAATGTCTAAAATAACTACCATAACCACTTGTATGTAGAAGTAGACGCAAAAATGCCAAAAAACTTGAACTTCAGACTACCTCTACTACTAAATCTATATTTACTAGTGCTACTTTTACTACACTACTACTATGTACATGCTACATAGTAATAGGGTCTATTAATATATAGCATGTAGTAGTAGTGTAGTATAAGTAGTAGTAGCAGTAGATGTAGTAGTAAATGTAGAAGATCGATAGCAACAGCTAATACTAGAGTTATTTGATATGCTCGTATATAGTCAGAGATTTGCATTCCCATAATTAATGATGTCCATATTAAAGGTAGGATTTTCTTCTTTCATCACATCTTCTTATCATGCAGATCTGTGGTGACAATCGCGTCTCCAGATAATCACCGAGTCACGCTTAATTCTCAGCGATCCAGCCAGAAGCAAGGACAAGAAAAAAGTCACACAAAAAAGACTTTCACTAGAGATCAACTAACTTGAAGAACTACAACTACAAGATCTTACATTAGTTCTTTGTGTACTTGGATTGAATCAAGCTCATTATAATTTCATATTAATAAGTTCAAAAAAAGTGCTTTACTAAAGTAAGTCGTTTTTTCAAGTTCTTTGTAAAATATTTACTCATATTTTTTAAATTCTTTACTGAAAACGTCTCTTTTTCCAGTAAAAATACTTCTTTCTTGTACATACTCAATGTCTGTGATGTGCTTCGACGTGCCTCTGACACCCGGAAGAGAGAAGTCTCTTCTTGATGGATCTGTCGACATCCTATAGTGCAATCTTGTCAGAACCACTTCAAAATCATCATAATGTTACGTAATAATATCAACCCACTATACAAGTAAGTAAGAGTTATTGTCTCTTTTCTTTTCCATCTTTATCTTTATATTTTCCATTCTTATCTACATCCATTCTTCTCTTAGTAGATGAAGTGTAAAAGTGATTATGTTTCTCTTTATTTGTTGTGTTGTTCCACACCAATTATCTTCTTTTTCTTTGCCATTATTATAGTATTACTTTCATTACCTTCATTACATATGACTTTTAAGTACATCTAGTAACAATTTTTGCTTCATTCAACGCTGCACTAACAAGATTCCTGCCTTACATGTACAGTAAGTAATACTATGTTATAATGCACTACTGAAGGTAATATTTCTGCTACTTCTGTATTGTTATTGCAAACTTTTTCACCATTTCTTCCACTGATTTCACCAAGTTTCTTGCAATACTTGTTATGATATGAGTAAAAAAAGGAGAGAGAGAGATCAACAGGGCGGCCCGACTTCCCGTCGTTGTTGTGCTGGTAATGACTCAAAGTGGGTTGAGCACTGGGAGGAAGCAAGATTGAAATGGGGCTCAACAAAGTACAGTAGAAGTTCTACTCATATGCATTTGTTGTGAAATTGCATTGAATTTTGTTATAGTCCCCATCACTACTAGTCCATTGTTTTCTTCTTCACATTGTTAATAAATAAATAAATACAATGTAGTAGGCACAATTGTTGCATTTCATGACCTCCACAATAACACTTACTGTATTCATTGTAATCGGTATGTACTGTATTTACTATTTACTCCCTCTCACAGTACTATCATTGTACTACTATTGCCAAATTCTCAGATCCCAATGTTAGAGATGACATGCAAGGTTGTTTATTTTCTTGTCAGACTCCGTTATTTGTCGATTTTGCTCAATATCTTGTAATATGTACATTTGCTGTTTATTGTCTGTGCATAAGTATGTAAGTTTTTGTTTTGGGACAGCAAGAGACCTTGGATTGGATGCAATTTTTGAAGATTGGAAAACACTGGGGACAAACGACATGGAGGAAATTAGGTGCAGCCATAATTTCTCAATATAAAAACCGAAATCATTTTTTCATACGGAAGATATGCATTACTTTTGAAATTTGTATTTGTGTTTTATTTTATGTTCATTGGAGAAGATAATTTGTGTGTGTTTTCTAACATATTTTCTGATTAATGTTAAGTAGTAAGTATGTACTTATTTTAGTAGAGTAGTGTGAAAGAAATTATCTGCTTGCTATATTGCTAAAGTTCTCAAAAAACCTTGATTCTATTAATTGCATTTCTTGCAGGAGAAATTTCGATCGAGGTTGCGTGACAAATTGCCATAATTTGTGCGAAAGTTCCGCATAGCTCACGTACCACTAATAAATGAATTCCAGACTTTAAGAAGTCCTGCCAAAAGATGAGCCAGACATCATTAGAGACGTTCAAATGTGCTTCAATATAACTAAATTTCCTTTCAGTAATGAAAGGATTTTACTGTTTTTTTATAAAAAAAAGTGTCAATTAATGAGAACTAAAAGCACCTAGATTAATCTAAAGTACAGCTCCGACAAAACGGAAAGGGAAGCCAGCTCCGAAATTTTCGCGCATGCGCAAAGAAAATTGGAGCGTGCGCAGTGAAATGACAACAAAGTTGTGACGCGTCACTCAGGGTTGCCACTTTTCCGAAAAAAACTTTCTCGCCAATCGCCCTTTATGTTATGGAAATTGGGATGGTTGAGGTGACTAGCCTAGATTTGTGCGCCCCCTGAATTTCGGATCGGCGTCAGCTGATCGTTGCGTTGGCCGCGTCGCCGGCCAGCGTCACTGCTGGTTAGGTACATGTCGGAGTGAGAGCTGTTTTGTGACGTGGTCGCTCTTTTCGCTACACACACCAATAACGACTGTGACTCGCGTAAGGTCGAGAAGGACTTCAGAGAGAACGCCGAGTTCATTTTTGGCTGGGAAGAGGCACAAACAACTCCTTCACCATGGGCCGTAAGTACAACTAGTTGATTGTCCCTTAATGATTGAGTGCTGTTACGGGTGATTGCTTGATTGCTTTGCAGTGAAGTTCCTGGAGTTCGTGAAGCCGTTTTGCAGCATTTTGCCCGAGATCCAGAAGCCCGAGCGGAAGATTCAGTTCCGCGAGAAGGTGCTGTGGACGGCCATCACGCTCTTCATCTTCCTGGTGTGCTGCCAGATCCCCCTGTTCGGCATCATGAGCTCCGACTCGGCCGACCCCTTCTACTGGATGCGCGTCATCCTCGCCTCCAACAGAGGCACGCTCATGGAGCTCGGCATCACGCCCATCGTCACCTCCGGACTCATCATGCAGCTGCTGGCCGGCGCCAAGATCATCGAGGTCGGAGACACGCCCAAGGACAGGGCCCTCTTCAACGGCGCCCAAAAACGTAAACATCTTACTCATGCTAGCTCTTACGAGCTCTATTCTTTAGCGTCCTGGCTCAATTTGGGCTCAGTAAGTCATTCTAGTGAAAAAATGCTTGGTTGTTTGGTTTCTTTAGTGTTCGGCATGGTGATCACGATCAGTCAGGCCATCGTGTACGTGATGACTGGCATGTACGGCGAGCCGTCTGAGATTGGCGCCGGCGTCTGCTTGCTCATCATCATCCAGTTGTTCGTGGCGGGATTGATCGTCTTGTTGCTCGACGAGTTGCTGCAGAAGGGCTACGGCCTGGGCTCCGGCATTTCGCTCTTCATCGCCACCAACATCTGTGAGACCATTGTCTGGAAGAGCTTCTCGCCGGCCACCGTCAACACCGGCAGGGGCACGGAGTTCGAGGGCGCCGTCATCGCGCTCTTCCATCTCTTGGCCACCAGGCAGGACAAGGTCAGGGCCTTGAGGGAGGCTTTCTACAGGCAAAATCTGCCCAATCTTACTAATCTCATGGCCACCATCCTCATCTTTGGTGTCGTCATATACTTCCAAGTGAGTTTTTTGTCTTTCTTAGATTAGTCAGTTTTATACACTTTTCTTATATAATAGTATACATATACCTACTGTACCTGGTTTTGTTATGAAGTCCTTTCTGTAGTAATGGGAGCTTAAGGTGAAAGTTTGGCCTCAATGTATTGAGCTGACTGAATCTTCTTCTCTCGTTTAGGGTTTCCGCGTGGAGCTGCCGATCAAGTCTGCGCGCTACCGCGGCCAGTACACGTCCTACCCGATCAAGCTGTTCTACACGTCGAACATTCCGATCATCCTGCAGTCGACGCTGGTCTCGAACGTCTACGTCATTTCCCAGATGCTCTCGGTCAAGTTCGCCGGCAACTTCTTCGTCAACCTGCTCGGCGTCTGGTCCGACGCCGGCGGCGGCAGGGCTTATCCTGTCGGAGGCCTCTGCTACTACTTGTCGCCCCCGGAAACACTTTCGCACATCCTCGACGACCCCATCCACGCCCTGCTCTACATCGTCTTCATGCTCGGCTCCTGCGCGTTCTTCTCCAAGACATGGATCGATGTATCCGGATCCTCTGCCAAGGACGTGAGTAGCTGACCAAGTTTAACACATGATTTAGTGGTTTAAAAAAGAAGCCTTTTACTTACATTCGATGTTTCTCCTTTTGAAGGTTGCTAAGCAGCTTCGTGAGCAGCAGATGGTGATGCGTGGCCATCGTGAGACGTCGATGATCCACGAGCTCAACCGGTACATTCCCACAGCGGCCGCATTTGGCGGTCTCTGCATCGGGGCGTTGTCGGTCATCGCCGACTTCCTTGGCGCCATCGGCTCCGGCACGGGTATCCTGTTGGCCGTCACCATGATTTACCAGTACTTCGAGATCTTCGTCAAGGAGCAAAACGAGATGGGCAGTATGGGTGCTCTTCTCTTCTAACACAGTTTCTTCTTAACACCAACATTAAGGCTTCTTCAGAGTGGACCACACCAAGGAACGACTTGACAGGAGCGATCAAAGTGAGGATGGGGAGCCAACTGACTTGGAGATAGGGTGGCTAAATGAAGGTCTTAGCGCTCCCGATTATTGTTTTCTAGGCCTCACTTCACAGCACTCTATGCTTGTTTGTTTCTGTGTATGTCTGTTTAATGAGCCAATGAATGGATTGCTCTCTTTTATGTCCAACAAGTACAGCCTCTATCATTCCCATCGGCCAATGGGAGTCGAGACGAGGGCTTGAAGATCGATATGAAGCTTGTGCCCCGCGGCAAACAAGCTTGAAATGCTTCAAAGGTGGTTGAATAATCACGACAACGTTATGAAAAAGGCGTCTCAGTAAGTCGATTCCCATAACCATCACTGAAACTTGGGGCGGCAATCAACCATATTGTAATGGAAGTGTAAAACGTAGTGGAATTTAAGGATCTAGGCCATGTGTAAGCAGTCAATTAGCACACCAATTCGCACCTCTTTTGCAGGGGGCAAAGTAAAACGGGGACAAAAAGTCCCAACAACAAGCCAAAGAAAAAAGAAAGAACCCAAAAAGAACATGTGGGTCGTAGCCCAAATTCAAGCTGTTCTTCGTGACGCTAAAGAACTCTTTGAACTAGTCTGATTTGCTCTTTCTGCGTCATTCGGCCTCATTGACGCATCCTTTGATTAGACAGAACGCAGTTTGTCAAGTATAAAGGGAGTCTCTACTCTAAACCCAATCACCATTCAGTTCCAGGTAGCTGATCAATCAATCAAGAATGCAGTTGATCGTTTTGCTGTTCTTGGCCATGGCCAAGTCGGAGACGTTGTCGGCGTCGGAGCGCGTGGCGCCGTGGTGGTCGACGTTGGCGCCCACCTGCCGCAACAGCTGCACGCCCTCGTCCCTGGGCATCAGACAGAAGCTCGAGTTCTGCGACCACTCCTGCTCCAGCATCACGCCCATCGACGAGTTCGCCACCTCCAAGTGCAAGAGGTGGACCGACACCAGGGTCTTGGAGCCCAAGCTCTTCTTGCCCGAGGGTCGAAGGGTCAGCACGGAGTTCCCACAGGGTTCCTGGTTGCCCTGTGCCATTTTTTGCAAAAATAGAAGACAACAGTATTATACGCCCAGGAGGGAATTGGAGGATTTGGCCTTTTTTCCTGATGGAACCCATTGTCACGAGGAGAACGGAGTCGATTTCTACTGCCAAAACCACTTTTGCTTACCCCGAAATTACCAAAACGGGAATTTCAAGAGCATCGCTCTAGCCGAATTGAAGGACGACGATCAAAGTGTTTGGTGGTCGCCCCAAAACCAGCAGAACCAATTGGAGGAGCAAAAAGTTGTTGTGGTCGACGAATAATCTGCCCAAAAATTTGCTTTTTTCGAACTTCATCAATACTTTATTGCATTGAAGTGACATCGGTGAGGGAAAATGTGTAATTCGATTTATGGTCGTTCAGCATTTTTTTACCTTTTTTTTGCCTTGCTTCGATCATATTTAAAGTTATTGCTATTTTGACAACAAGCAGTTGAAAAACACTTATTTATTTATCCCTTTAACATTTATTTTTATCCTCCTCATTAGTATGGCCTTATTTGAACACTAAATAAATTTACTAACTTATCAGCGTTCCCCACTCGATTCCGCAATCAATCCATTGATCACCAGCAAACCTTATCTCGATCCAAACCCCAAAAAACAATTGTAGAAACCAACCACAATTCAATCTTACTCATATCAGAGATCACATCCAGGTAATTATCTTGTCAATTATAGCAATTATCATGCTAATTAAGCAATAAATGTCCCCTAAAAAGACATTTTTGCTTAAAAAAGCCTCTGATTGGGTTCAGTAAGAAGTGATGGCATCGGGTTCGGACAAGCCGGAGCGACACTTGATCGACGCTCGCTACAGCCACGTGGGTCTGGTGCTGGACATCAAGCGCGACGACATCAACGTCTACTTGCTGGACCAGTGCTGCATCTACGGCATCAACGAGGCCGAGCACGAGGCGCTCTCCAGAGCGGCCACGGTTTTGCCCAAAAAATATGTCGACGATGCACATCGATATGTCTTCAAATCGAGTGTTTTCAAGGCCATGCGAATTTTGGGCGAAAATTTCGGCTATTACTTGCCGACACAGCCGTCTTTCGAGTGGCTGGAGGCGCCAACTGGACAGAGATTCACCGAGGTCATCGCGTTGGAGAGAGTCGCTTCGGTCGGCGATCCCAAACAGTAATGGATGACGTCTTTAAAATCGACTTTTTGAAGTAAATTGAGTCTAAATTTGGCCTTGAAAAAAGAGATGGAATCGATTTCTGCTACAGCGACTTCTCGATCTTCATGTCTCCAAATAAATGAGATTTAAATGAAATTCCTGCTTAACGAGCGGGAAGCTTTTCTACTAATAATTTTGCCTAAGTCTCACTTTATTGCCCTCCTATAAACGTTCTTCAATGTTGGCCATTACATAGATTACGAGTTTCAGAAAATGGACAGTAATTAAAAAGGGGAAAAACCATTCATTTATCGATTTGGCTTTACATAATTCACTAAATTTTCAATTAAATAATTGAAAAGTTTTTCAATTAATCATCGTTGATCATCAACCAGCATCCACTGGGGACGCGCGTCACCAACAGCCGCACCAGTCGACCCGACTTGCCCACGCGACAAAGCACCCACCTAATCAATCAATCAATCAATCAATCAATCAATCAAGTAATCAATAATTTACCTTCTCCTCCTTTGATTAAGCTGAACATTTTGTTCATCCGATGTTTCCTGCTGAAGCTCGACGTGCACAGCGAACGCGCACTGCGCCTCATTGCCATCTTCATCGGATGCCTGATAAACGACCTTGTGTTTCCCCAATCCGAATCTTTGTCCAGGCATTCTCGAAGCCATCACATGCAGAATTCGCACATTGTCCGTGAAAATCGGCTCGGTCCACTTCACCTTGACCAATTCCTTGTTTTTCGGCAATAACACTGTCATGTCCGAGGGACAATTGAGCACGCGGGGCGGCTCCGTGTCTCTGATGTGCACCGTGAAGCTGCAGCTGGCCGACCAAACCCCCGCAGCCTCGTTGCCCAGGGCCTAATCAATTAGGAGGCAATTAATCAAGTAATATAAGTCATTAATGATTGATATAAAGAACGTTTTGAAATAAAGCTATACTTGGAAGGTGATGAGCGTTTTGCCCAGGGGCAGTTGGGCTTGCAGATTCTTTGCCCAGCTGGGCGTGGCTCTGACCCTGGTGTCGTAGTCCACGTTCGTCTTGGGCTGCGGCAGCCGCACCAACAGCGACGACGAGGACGCCGGCAGGTCCAGCGCCATGTCCGGCGGGCAGTAGATGTACGGCCTCAACAACGACTTTTCACTTACAGTCGTAGTAGAAACAGAAGTAGTAGTGGTGGTTGTCGTTGTCAAAGTGGTAGTAGTAGTAGTAGTAGTAGTAGTAGTAGTAGTAGTAGTGGTGGTGGTGGTGGTAGTAGCAGTAGTAGTAGTAGTAGTTGTAGTAGTAGTAGTAGTAGTAGCAGTAGTAGTAGTAGTAGTAGTAGTAGTAGTAGTAGTAGTTGTTGTTGTTGTTGTTGTTGTCGTTGTAGTAGTTGTCGTCGTAGTGCTGGTTGTTGTAGGAGATGCA
>JAOXNJ010046542.1:1497-12839 GCA_028566655.1 Metis holothuriae
AAAGGACAAACTTTGAAGGCAGAACCCTTCAACAAAGAAGAAAGAACGTTTTCATTCCACTTCAGAGCCTTGAAACCCTCATTTTTTTCATTTAGGTGGTAGCAAAGAGATAGAGCAATCCCTTGACAAACTGCACAATCTCGCTTCCCCCTAACTTGCTCTCTCCATAGACTCTGTCCACAAAAGAGATTGGCACCTCCCCAATGGCCAAGTTGCTCCGTCTGGCCCTGACCATCATCTCCATTTGGAAGACGTAGCCCTTGGAAGTGCAGCTTTTCACCAGTTTCTCCAACACTTCTCTCCTGTAAAGTCTGAAGGACCCAGTCAGATCGGACGCATTCGGCCTCAACAGAAGCTGGGTGAGGAAATTGGCGCCTCTGGAAACGAGCTTGCGCTTCAGATCCCAGCCACTGACGCCGCCGGTCCCCGCGTAACGCGTGCCAGACACCACGTCCAGATTCGACGCAACCTGCCTCGCAATCATCTCGGGGATGAACTTGGGCTGAAACAAAATCAAAAAAGAAGAAATTCAAATGATATTTCATTATTGACATTAGGTAGAAACAGAGGAAAATGAGGGATTATAAGAGCGTCTCTCGTTTCTTGTATTGTACGTGGTGAGAGAGGTCGGCGTCCATGATGACGATGAACTCGCCTCTGGCGTGCTTCAGCCCGTGGATGTAGGCGCTGCCCAAGCCCAACTTGGCCTCCCTTTAAAATTGAATTTAAAGAAGAAACAATTTTAAAAAAACGTGGAATAAAACCTCAAAAAAAAAAGGGGACAACGAACAAAAATAATGATGTTGTGCCTCGGTCTGAGGACGATGCGGTCGGTGCCGTAGATGTCCTGGAGCCTCTTGGCCACGTCGATGGTCTTGTCGGGGCTGTTGTCGTCGATGACGATGATCTCGAAGTCCAAGTGGTCCATGTGCTTCATCAGCAGCCACACCACGATCGGCAGGTTCTCGCGCTCGTTGTACGTCGGCAACAGCACGCTGTACTTCACCGTCTTCGCCATGATGAACAACTTCTGCAGTGACAAACGAAGTAGAGAAGAGCGGCCTCACGCTTTGTTGTGATGACGTAGAGCAACGGGATCGGTACTATTGGCACAGGAAGAATAATACAGAGCCAATGTTCTACGTTCGATGTAGAAATATGTTTTTTTTTTTATTCAGAGTGTGATAATGAGATGTTTTCACTGTTGTTCTTTCAATTTTAATCATTTTTTGCTCTAGTGCAGCATTATGTTACTTATTTTAATACACGGCCTAATACCTATACTAAACGAGTAACTTGCGAAACGAACATGTACGAGCACATTTACAACTGTGGTCTTTGGGAAAGGCTGACATTG
Organism: Metis holothuriae; assembly: GCA_028566655.1. Classification (NCBI taxonomy): domain Eukaryota; kingdom Metazoa; phylum Arthropoda; class Copepoda; order Harpacticoida; family Metidae; genus Metis; species Metis holothuriae. Next base: position 2,855 of record JAOXNJ010046542.1, read on the forward strand.
AAAGCTAAAATTGACGCACAAAAAACCAAAATGAGTACCATTAAAAGGCAGAAGATGCAACTTTCCTCAAATGCGAAATGAAGACAAAAGACAAACAACAATCGAATCTGACAAAAGGCAGAGAAGATACTTTCATGGCTATCCTACAAAACGACGAACCCTTCATTACTCAAGGAAGTAGTCCAATCACTAAAAGCCTTTAATTTTAGTGCCAATTAAGTCCCATCTTCGCCTCGCTCCTCATCCTCGTCTTCCCCTAGATTTAAGTCATTAGCAAAGCGGTCAAGCAATCCTTGGAGATTGGAGTCACTCGGTTGCTGCATTCTGAGGCCAGCAACGCCTTTGCAAGTTGCATCAACTCTATCTCGTTTGATGCGTCGACATCGATGAGGCTCGCCTCTTCTGTACTGCAACATTGTCTCCAGGTCAATAGTGTAAAAGAGACCAGCTATTAACAGGTCGAACTGTGAATTTTCGAGAACTGAGTCATCGTCTTCCTCGCTTTGGTAGTTATCCTTTGACTCGGCCTCCTCCTTTTTCAGCTCGTTAAAGCGTTGCTCAATTTCTGACGCAGTGCGTGAATCGTAGCGCCACCATCCATTTCTCCCCTCATAGAACCAAGTCATTGAGGCAACTTCAGAAGCTTCTTTGTCTGTTTGAAGAAGTTCGTTCAGCTGTTCTACGAGCTTGGGCCTCGTCATGTAGTCTTGAGGGATGCCTTGACGACAGATGGGACAGCGACGACTGTGATAGGAGGCGCCTTTGATGCAGAGGAAGCAAAAGATATGGCAACAAGGAAGCTCTACTGCGTGCTGGCAGGACTGGAGGCAAACTGCGCATTCGTCTCTGTGCTCATTGGAGTCGTTCTGATCGCTTGATTCCAAGTTGGGCCTGGAGGTAGCCATCCTCCGATTATTCTTATCTGAAGTAAAACCAAAGGACAAGAGATTAATTTCAAAGCGCCAAATCGATGCCTACACATTTGATAACGCAAAAGTGCACAAGTAAAGAGGATCAAATTTATACACCGGTAAGAGGAGTAATTTCAAGTGCCATTTCAACTTTGCCTCCGTGTTGAATGTCAACTGAAAGGTGAGACAAGTGTTCTACGACCACATTTGACACAACATGTTGGGCTTTTCTAAGATGGATTTCGATCACTTTTCCAGTTCCTAGTTCTCTCTCTCTCTCTCGTCACTTTTCACACTCAAACAAGTTGGTATTTCTTCTACCGATCCATTCTCGTGTCTATTCTGCGTTTTTTTGTCTGGCTTCGAAATGGCTCCGCTCTTTTGGGTCTTTGAGTTTAATGACAATTGGATTTGGCCTTGTGACATCAGCCACAACAACTTCTGATCCGTGCTCAAGACCAAGTTCACTCAACGACCGCTTCAGATTGGCTCTAGTGGCCTTTTCAATGCTTGCTACGTTGGGCATGTAAAGAGTTTTATTCTTGCCATGTTCGTCTATCCTTATGATGCCTGGATTCCTCATCCTGAGGGAGTTGTCTTCAATCAACAAATTGATGAGGTCCTGCAATTTTGACTCGAGACACAGTTCGAGGTGTCTTTGCTCGTGAGAGCAGCAAGTGCAGTTGGGATTGCGCTCCGCCTCGTAGGCATAGGTATAGATCGAATCCGAATCATTGAAGACCTGAAAAGAAAAAATGGAATTCAGTCAATTGACCATTTGAGTGTTGCTTGCTTGTAGCTAAGAAAAACTGCGTGCCTATTTTTTTGTATTTGAGCCCGTCATTACCATGTAGTTTTGGAGCGGATTGGCTGCACTAGTGGCAAGCTTGAACACCTCATTGGCGCAGATGGAAGCTATTACGGCATTGGTGGAGGCCACAGCAGGAATGATTCTCTTGACGACTCCTTGAGTAAGTCTGTGAGTGACTCCTTGAATGTGGAACTGAGCTGCCCTTTCCAATGCTTTTTCGTAGATCCACGTAATGTGCTGAGGATCGTCGCCATCTATCTCCACGCCTTCCCCTCCAAAAGGGTTCTCTTTGGGCCAGAGAAGAATTCGCACGTACTCCACGCAATGCTCAGGAAGCCGAGGAGTGTGAGCCAGAGTGCACAAAGGAAAGTTCTGTGAAAGAAGCGTTCAAAAAATGCTCAAATTAGAAGAACATACAAGAACGATTAAGCTTTATCTTCACCTGCTGAGGTGGAAAGAGATCAAGTGTGCACTCAATGCAGGCGGTGACCCCGGGTAAAACTATACGAGCGTTGCCCTTGAAGCCCTCAGTTCCTCCGTCCACGAGAGGAATAATGCCACCAATGGGAGCTGGCGTCGACTCACGTGACGAATCCTCGTCCTCATCTCTATTCTCAGGATACTGCACGAGACTAACAAGCATGGCATTGATCCATCGTCTGGCCACAATTGAGTCTAGACCACAGACAACAATATGAAACTGCCTGTAAAAGTCTTCATCCTTGTCCTGAATCTTGCAGCAGTGAGCCTTGACACAAGTCCCAGGCACGCGCTGGTTGACGAAGTCGGCCGCCACTTCCGCCTTGAACTTGCCAATGTCACTTGGTCTGAAGAGGAATTGACGGTTGAGATTGCTCACGTCGATCGTGTCCATGTCAATCACGTCGATGTGTCTGAAGCCCATCAATGCCAGATTCTTTAGAAGCTCACAGCCAAGTCCTCCGGCTCCAATGACCAGAACACGGCATGTCTCTCTCATGAAGGTCAACGTCCTAGAGGAGGCTTGAAATTGATCGTGATTGAAAGGACCACGACGCTCCAAAATCTTCGACAAGTGGTCAAAGCGACCTACCCAATGAACATCGTCCACCATTTCCTCGTTGTCCACCTCCATCGTTCAGGTGTTGTGGATCTACAACAGGAAACATATGTGAAATACATAGACAAGTGCACTTCATCACTTCATTGGTAGGAGCACAAGCAATTAAGTGAGTCCGAGAACAAAGTACTATTAGATTAACAGCACCGAGTTAGAGGCTACCATCATATAATTATGTTCTTGTAGTCTGTGCTGGGGTTGTCAGCACTTTAAACAATTGTCAAAAGCGTCATCACATCCCAGCACTCAGTTTTTCTTCACATTCTCGCCGATCAGTCACTAAAGTGTCAGAAAGTCAATGATATAAAAGTTTGCTTGCCAGCTTCGCTAGCTACTCTTCCCTCCGAACTCGATGCCCTCTCCCTTCTCCTGTCTCCAGAACTCCTTGGCCACCAAGCCATACTTCTTGCTCAGTTCGAGATCGACCTGACACCCCTGACCCTCTCTGTACATGCGACTGACGCGTTCACAGGCCCCGGCGCTCCCGTAGTCGCACGATTTGGCCAAAACCGACAGAGCCGTCGCCATCGGCGCCTGAAGCATCAAATGAAGCCAATTTTCCACACAGATCCAGTTTTAAAATGAAAATTTTAAGTACTGATGCCCATATTACCTCGTGCTCAATTTGCCCGCAGATGAGACCGTTGGCATAAAGCTCACAGCCCTGGGTCTCCTGTCCCTCCTGGCAGCTCTTGAGGAGCAGGGGCGCCGCCGTGCCCCAGTCGGGCTTGACGTTGGCCAACGCCTCCTCCTTGGGCAGCGCCACGTGCGCCAGGTGGATGGCGGCCGCCTTCAGACAAGAGCGCGGGAAGCCGAGGTCACACGCGCGTTGGAAGTAGGACAGAGACTCCTTCTATTGAACAAAGAAGACGAAACACGTGGATCACTTCGACATTTATCACATTGTTGGTTTAAAATCGAAATAGTTCAGTATATGTACGAGGTTTTTCTTGCACGCGCGTCCCTCTCCCAGGTATCCTCCGACGGAGTCACAGCTCTTGGGGTGCTCGAGCTCGTCGCAGTTGACGAGGTGCACCTGCAAGGCCTTCCTGAAGTCCACCTCGACCGCCTCGAGGTAGGAGGCCAAGAGGTTGCAGGCGATGGCGTTGCGCTCGTAGTAGCAGCCGAAGCGGTACTCCGTGCCCAGGCGCTCGAGGTACGCGCGCAACTCCTCCTCCTCCGTCAGGTCCACGTCAGACATCGCACCCTATGCTATATTCCAAAAAAGCAATTTAGCACAAATTCTGCTAGAAATTTGATTACTTTGATGGATGAAATCACCTTCCGAGATGCGCTGCAGCTTTAACATTGACGCATTTTGTTGTGAGCGCTGCCAGGCGCCCTTATGGCCTTGACTGGGGTTGATGCGGGCCCTAATACCAAAGTCGAGTTCGACTCCGAGAAAAGTGTTGCACGCAGCGCCAAATGAGATGAATCCCAATTTCATGGTACAATCAAATCTCACTTTAACGTGTTATCTCAGTTTAACGTATAAGTGCCTGCTTACCGAATTTTTTATGTAGTGAATTTACTCGGTTTAACGTATTTATTTTTCATCAAAATCTCAGTTTAACGTATTTTTTGTCCTCAAAAGGCAAGTTGTTATTTAGTAGTCCATTGCAGTGAGCGACACAAGTAATCATAACTCCCTTTCTCATTTTTTTGGAAAATGATTTTACAGAAAAGTGAATGTAGCAAATGTTATAGTTCCCAGTGCCTCTGCTTTTTTTTTGTAAAAGTCATTTCTCTGGAAATGGGAAAGGGAGTTATGATTACTTATGTCGTCCACTGTTAGTAAGACAAGTTCAGAAGTAAGAAGTCCAAGTAAATTTACGCAAGTCTTATTTCCTGTTAGTAGTTGTACGACTTATTCAGCTCAATACGTTAAACTGAGATTTACTCACTTTAACGTACTTTTTCCTGCTGACGAAAATATACGTTAAAGTGAGATTCGACTGTGTTTCAGTAACATTCGGCAGTAACCATGTCTTTAACAACTGGCTTGAATCAGTAAGTATGTACTTCTTAACTCCTAATAATTATAAGATTTTAGACCTTGAAGATAATAAATTGCAATTGGTCTGGGTTGAAAAGCATTAATTTTGTCATCCTCTTCCCGCAAAAAAGCACTCACTACGCCTAAACTCAAACCAAATTAGCTTGAGATTTGGGCATTTTAGAAGCTGCACTACTCAAGGCTCAAAATATCATTTCTTCTTGATCCTCTTGAGATATTGGCTGGGGTCAAAGGCGCTCTCGACGTTCTGGCCCACGTCCACCTTTTCCCTGGGCCGACGCAGATACTTGACGCGCTCCAGCGTCTCCGCAGAGCAGTTGTTCACGTCCACCGGCAACTGAAGGGACCAGAAACGGCATTAATTATCACCAAATAAATCTTTGTGTTGCTGTTAAATAAATTGTGCAATGAGTGCGGTGATGGACCTTGATGATTTGCCTGGGCCTGTCGCATCTGACTCTGATGGTGGCTCCGTCTTGCAGCACGAGCATGGTGTCGAACGTCTCCACCTGCTGCGGCCTCCGGACCCGCGTCACCACGGCGCGGTTCGAGTTCAGAGATCGACTCCACCGAGAACACCAGGGCGTTGCACAACTTCTACAGTGAAAAAGTACACACAACAGGTGTTTTTTAAGCTACACTTTTAAAGTCATCGAAACTTGAAGATATTTAGAAAGGGTACAGATGGTGCAGGGACGAGAACACGCGCAGGTTGAGCGCGGCAAACATGGTCGAGGCGGACGCGCACTTCGGCGAGACTCGAGCGTGACGGAAGTGAGAAACGTAAACAAAAACGCGATTACGTAACCGCACTCTGCAGCCAAAATGTAAACAAATGCAATTACGTAACGACGGTGTCAATTCTAGGAGAGTCACTTCATGGAGACGGACGAGGCGATGGCCACGGACGATGGAGAGCCCAAGTTGTGCTTGGCGGTGCTGATGGGATTGCCTGCCGTCGGCAAGAGCAGGTTGTGCACGAGGCTCAGGTCGGAGCAGAGCGAGTTCCACGTGGTGCACGTGGCCCTGGACGATCTGGTGGCGGACCAGAGCAGCCTCAAAGGGGAGTTGAAGGAGGTCAGGAAGGACAAGTTGATTTCTGTGGTCGAAAACGTCATCAAATCTATCCTGAACAACGACTCCAATGCCAAGGTTTAATATCATACAAGGCCTCTTCCAAGTTTCATTCTTTAGTTGTTGAGGTTAAATGTGCGTGATTTTTTTTATGTTGCAGGATGCTTTGCCCACGTGTGTCGCGTCCCAGGCAAAGGCATCGATTCAAAGCAAGATTTTGGTGCTGGTGGACGACAACAACTACTATGCGTCGATGCGCTACGACTTCGTCAAAGTGGCCAGGACCCATAACATTGGCTATGCTCAATTATTTATTCAGGTGAGAATTAAAGCAAAATTTACCAAAAATATATTTCTTCTTAACGTTTTTTTGTTCTGTAAATAGGCATCAGTGTCGGAGGCCCTTGAAAACAACGATAAACGCCCCGATCCTCAAATTGTGCCTGATTCGGTGATTGAGCGCATGTCGATTCTCTTGGAGCCGCCGAACTTGGTCAAGAATGGTTGGGAGCGCTTTTCAGTCGCCATCGAGTCTAAACACGTGGCTTCTATTGGCCTCAAATCCATATTGGCCCTGTTCAATCAGGCCATAATTGACCCTTTGATTGTGACAACAGACGACGAGAACGAGAAGGCTCAGGCCCGGGTGGAGAGTCTGGCTAGTTTGGTTCATCAGGCCGACGTGTGTTGTCGCAAGGTCATCAGCTCAAGACTTCAGGCAATGAGGTCGAGATTGCGTGCAGAAGACCCTGAAGCAGATCTCAAGGAGATAATGAGAGCTGAGAGCATCAGATTGAAGGAGCAGAGAGAGCTTTACTTGAGCAATATGAGGCAAAACCATGAAGATGTAGTAAGCCAAGACATTGCTGTGGCTGTGACCAATGGAGACGTGAAGGCTTTGGTACAATTGAGAACGCTTGTTCAGAAAAGTTTTACTAGCCAACTTGATCAAAACTACAAAAACTTGTCTTCTACAGAGCAAGTGCACATCGTAAGTTTTAGCTAAAACTTACGATTAATCGAGGTAATCTAAGTATTTGAGAGATTAATCATTCCTTTTATATACCGGTTGATGTTTCATGTATTTCATACACGCACTCTCGTAGAAATATCGCCATTCTTCGAGTTATCTTCTTTCATCATACGTATTACCTATAATAGAATTTCCCTGCCTCACTTCGTTTTGGTAAAGAGATGAAGCTAAATGCTTTCGATTAAGATTTGGTATTCTTAAAATAGTTTTGTTTAGTCAGGCGTATTTCTCCCAAATGCAACAACTATTCTGGTACACTTTGTTATCAGTCAAGTCAAGCAAGACATTCCGTGGCCTCAACTGCGACTGTATTGTCACGTGGCAAAGCAGCCACTAGAGCAGCTTTCACAGCCACAAATCCCAAACTTATGGAACAACAGAACTTAACTACAGAAATTTCTGAACGTACTTAACAGCTAACAACAAAGTAGCAGATGGCCGAGCTTGAAAGTGGACTTGCCCACAAAACGAGGTGGCAGAGCGCCAGGCATGCGGAAACAAAGCCAACCAATGCAAGGCATCAAAGCCAAACTACACTATAACCCTATAATACTATCTGACTCATCTCGAACACATTGATTGACTGCACTTTTAAGCGTAAATTTGATTGCATAAAGGATGGGAAGAGGCTCGATCATTGAAGATATCTAGGAAACTGCACAAAATGAAATGGAGGTGCATTAAAGCCGACTGTCGGGCTCCGCCTCCCTGGTCCCCTAGGCCCTTTCAGGCCCGCTGTTCCAGCTGCTCCAACAGTCGCAGTGCACGTGTGGAGCAGTACTCAAGTCTTTATTAGCAGAAGTTGTAGTGGATGGAGTCGTGGCAGCAGACGTCGGAGGCGGCGGCGGTGCGGCAGGCGGGGCTGGCGCGGCTGGAGTCGGCCATGGCGGGGAAGACGGTGGCCACGACCAACAAGTCTGCGGCCGAGATCGAGGCCAGTCTGTTCGCCAAGTCCTTGAGCAGGGAGCAGTACACGGGCCTCATTCAGAGATGCGTGCAGGTCATCACCGGCGCCAATCGCAACGTCAGAATGGGCGGGGAGCAAGCCAGAATGCAGCTCATGCAGCAACAGATGGGAGAGCAGCAGCAATTACAGCAACAGCAGCAACAAATCATGCAGCAACAACCCACAATGCAGGTAAAGTACTTCAATGACCTTAATTTCAAGGGCCCAAGGGATAATGTGGAGTTGAAGTGGAATCATGTCTATGACCTTGATCAAATGTCCATGCTAAACTAAACACCACCTTCCAGTTAATAATAATACACATGCTTAGTAGAGTAGAATCGTTATTCTATAGGGCTTAAGTTACACAATCTAGTAGAAAGAATACGTACTGTAGGAAGCCAAATAGAGTTTAAAAAAGAGCTCGACCCGAGCTCGAATCGAACCGTGGTTTGGCGCGATCCAGCACTAGCCTGTTTCTTTGGGCGCGGCGCACAACAAAGAACAGCAATCTAATTGACGTTCTCGTTCCCGCAGTTCTCGGCCACGCAGGAGCAGATGTTGCCGACGCGTCCGAGTCAGCAGCAGGTGCTGCTGCAGCAGCAGCAGCAGCAAATGGAGCAGCAGGGGATGCGCATGATGCAGCAGCAGCCCATGTTGAGAGTAAGTCGTTATTCGTCTTTCTCGCGGTGCATTTTATCAAGAAGTTCTGTTTGCAGGCGAACATGATGAACCAGCAGGGGATGAGTCAGCTGCAGCAGCGTCTGACGGCGCAGCGCATGCCCAACCCTCAGCTTCTGCAGCAGCAGCAGCAGCTGCAGCCGCAACAGCGCGCCATGATGAACATGATGCCTCAGACGCTGCAGCGGCCAGTGATGGCGGGGACGCGGGGGCCGCCGCCGGTGTACGCGGGCCAGACGGGGTCGCAGTCGCTGGGCAACACGCCCATTCCCTCGCCCAGCATGTCCTCCATGATGTCCCACTCGCCCGTGGCCAACCAGTACATCCACTCGCCGGCGTCCATATCGCAGCAGCAGCCGTCGCCGGCCACCATGCGGCTCGGCCACTCGCCCATGGCCAACACGCCCCTCGTCAGTCACGGCGACGTCGACGACAACGAGTACTTGGAGAAGGTGCGACAGTTGGGCAAGTATATCGAGCCTCTGAAGCAGATGATCGCCAGGATCGACGACTCCCAGGAGGACCAGGTCAAGCTCATGAAGATGAAGAAGCTCATGGACATCCTCTCCAACCCCAACAAGCGCGTGCCCATGGAGACGCTGAGGAAGTGCGAGGCCGTGCTCAAAATGAAGCTTTTCGAGCGACCCGACAACACTTCGTCTCAGCAGCAACAACAGCAACAGTTGCTACAACAACAGGCTCAGAAGAGTGTGGGCAGTGCTTCCGGTGGAGCGAACGATTTGCTGGAGGCAGTAAAAAAGGCTGACAAGCGAACTCTGAATGACAATTTGCACGCAATCTTTTCTAATGCCTGCAATCTCATCAATCACACCGATCACAAGAGACCTCGTCTATCCTCAGAGACTGGAAGCGTACAAACGGAGGAGGTGGAGGATATCGATTTTGCGCGTCATGTTTTGGCCAAAGAGATTCGTCTCATGCCGAAACACTTCAAGGTTATAAATTTATCAGCTACTTCCCCAGATTCGTCAGATAGAAACGAGGAAGGGAACGAGATGCTTGTTGAGTGCAGTCTTGATGTTGATTCCTTGCCCTTGGTGCCCACTCTCAAAGTGAAAATTCCTCCTCAGTATCCGTTTGCGTCTCCCATTTTGGGCGATGTGCCTCTGCTATCATCTGATTTGGCTACCGCCTTCCTCAAGGAGTTGGATAGCAACTTTCAGAGCAAGAAAGCAAGACTGCCTGAGAAGCACAGTTTAACGCAATTGCTCAGGACTTGGTACATGGCCGTCAGATCTGCCGCAGCCACCCAGGGTGACAAAGATAAAAAGGGTGGACTACTTGAGGTGTGGGCATCAACTCCGCTTATGGTGTAATAAAGTGTGATTACTAATCAGATCAATTATTTACCGTAAGAATGTTCGCATGTGCTTGATGTAAATTCATTTAAAA
>JAOXNJ010046653.1:0-23909 GCA_028566655.1 Metis holothuriae
ATCAGTCAGGGCGAATTCTAAAGGTTATTCATCCCAACGCAAATGGAAGAGGTCTGACAAGGGCAATAGTGCAGACCATGTACTACGAAACTGCTTCTTTTGAGAAAAGATCACTACTAAACACGTAGTGCGTAAGAAATACATATTTGTTCTCTAGCTACCTAGTAGGTATCCCATTTAAAGCAGCCATTTTGCGTCTTGCTCAGAGCTCGTCCATCTCCAACAGATCCTGAGCAAAGTGAAGCTTGTGCATAAATCTCTCGAAAGTTGGTTCGAAACAGGGCTTAAAGAAGGCAGCTTCATGTCAAAGACGTCAAACCAACCAAAGTTGGATGCGGGCATCTTCACTACTTCCACACAACAATGGAATAAGGCCAAGAAGAAGACGAAATCGACGTCAAATCCCCAGATTGATTGGCTTAAGAAGCACTAAAATACATTCATAACCTCTGAAGGCAATCATGGCAACTGCCTGGAACTGCGTTGACTGGAATACCACAAAATGCAATACATGTATGTATAGTGAAGAACTCTAATAAATGTCGCACTATTTTGTTTGCTGCTTTTTAGATTGCGACAATTTTCGAAGCTGGCATTTTGGGGCTCAAGGGTGCCAATGGAGGAGGCACATTGGCCTCCCAACTTGCAATGAATGCAGAATGAATAAACATTTTGTAAATTTAGCTTGGCGGCATTCAACACTTACGTAGAAGAGCAGATTGGCTTCAAGCCTTTGCCTTTTTCTATGTGACGCCGAGTTGGAATGTCAAGCAATGGGTGCAATTAAAGCGAGAGCAATGCTTTCAAATGAGAATGTTGGTAATAATCGAGCCTTGTTGCCAGATCTTGACTCAATGCTTTCGAGGAAGAGCAATGCACTGAGAACACCTAATGGAGTCAGGCCCGAGAAGAGCTGAAAAGACGAGAAAACGAGAGCATGGGCCAACGGCGTCGTTTCTCTCCGTTCACTTAGTGCCTGCTTTGCCTGCTTTCTCGATCGATGTTGGCCCAGACTAATAAAAGCACGTCGTCAGCGACGATGGCCAAACACGAGCCGCCGCTTTCATTCCTCGTGTATTCTAGCGCTTCAAGTATGTTGTCGAGCCAACAAGTGGACAATCTCATGGGAGACTCACACCTACACAAACACAGAGAATGGGGAAAAGGGAAGGGAGAGCTCCATCGGCAAAAGGCGACCAAGTCGCACACAAGAGACAAATTGGGAGCTAAAGTGACGACGAAAGTGGGAGTGGTTCGTTCCCCCAAGGGCAAACTTTGCCATAGTGGCTTTAGCAATGATACGGCGCGACGCAAGAAGTCATAGGGATCGAGTAAACGATTGGTTTCAAGTCGAAAGAAAAGTTGGTTATCTTCTAGCTGCTTGCTGCCTTCATCGACGAGCAAGAAAAGAAGCGGAATTAGGATGAGGCTCGCTGTTTTCTACTTGGCAAAGCCACCTCTGGCACCACCTCGGGCAGCGCTTCCGTAGGGAGCAGAGCGGTATCCTAAAACCAACAACAAAACTTGGTGAAAATTCCAGTGCAAGTAGAAAAATAGTGTAAGCATTGGGATTGCAGTACACACCTCCGCCTCCAGCAGATCGAATGGGACCGCCACCGCCGCTGCTATAGACACCACCACCGCCGCTTGTGTACCCTGGAATAAGAGCAATGGAGTGTGATGAAAATATTCCGACATTTAGGGGCAAAAAATGAAATTATTCAACTTTGAAGTATCCTGTCTAACCTCTGTAGCCTGCAGCGCCGCTGTTAGCTCCTCCGTACGCTCCTCCAGCTGGAGGCCCACCAGCAGCGGCGCCCCCTGCATATCCTCCTCCTCCAGCAGACCCTCCATAGGCTGGTGCTCCTCCTGAGGCTGGTGGTCCTCCATAACCACCGCCACCTGAAGCCGGAGGGCCTCCAAAGCCAGCTCCATCTCCAGCCCTAGCATCATAGCCTCCTGCGGCAGAGTCATAACCACCACCACCACCTCTGGCTCCACCATCAAAGCCCGGTCCTCCAGTAGAGCCTCCGTAGCCTCCTCCGCTCCCGTATCCTGCTCCTCCTCCACTTCCGTAACCGCCACTTCTTCCATAACCTCCAGAGTCGCCTCCATAGCCTCCGTAGCCGCCATCATAGGGCTCATCCCCGTAGCTGCCCCAACCACCGCCTCCTCCTCCGCCGCCGCCGGAACCCCAAGGAGCCTGACCCCCGCCATTGGCACCGCCGCCCCCTGACGCCCAGGGCCCAGAAGACCAGTTGCCAGAACGACCATTGAAGCCCTCATTGCCATAACCGTCGTTGGCCCAAGGGGCTTGATCTCCTCTTGACCACGGTCCACCATTAAAGCCACCGCCACGGCCACCACGGCCCCCTCCTCTGCCACGGCCACCACCATTATAGCCCCAGCTGCCACCAGCGACGGCCCCACGGCGATTGTGCATCTTCATGGCACGCGGGCCGCCCATCGAGTTGATCTCTTGCTTGCTAATCGCTTTCTTCACATCCACTCGACGGCCCTTGATCTCGTGGTAGCCCTGCCAATGGAAATAAGCATCGATTTGAGCACGTTTTCTCCACGGCGCTTTTTTCGACATACCTTCAAAATGGCCTTATCGACTGGGTCGTAGTCGTCGAACTCAACGAAGCCGAATCCTCGTTTGCGTCCAGTCTCCTTCTCCGTCAAGTGTTGGGCCGACACCACAGGACCAAACTAGAAGGAAATATCACAAAAATTAGACAAGATACCCAAGGCAATGAATAAGTCAGTTTCTTTTCACCTGAGAGAAATACTCGTTAAGTGCTTCGTCGTCCATCTCGTCTTTCAGACCTCCCACAAAGAGTTTCTTGACCGATTGGCTTGCTTCAGGCTTGCCAATCTCTTCACGAGGAGTGGCTCGCTTCGTCTCAACCTGAGGCAAGTTATTGGTTAATGACGGCTATTACAAACCTTTTCGATGAAAACTACGCAGCAAATATAAATATTTCGTTGAGCAAGAATAAAAGGTTTACCTCTTTTTCGTCGATGACGTGAGGCCTTGCCTCCTGGCAAGCATCGACGGCCTCCTTTTCGGCAAACGTCACGAATCCAAAGCCTCTCGACCTAGTTGTATACATCATCACGTTGTTTGTCATACCTTTTTACATTTTAAAGATTTTCTCCCGCCCAGGGGCTTGCTTTGGTTGATTCGAAAGAAATACAGCCATTAAATTGCTAAGTTCATTTTCTACTGGCTGTGCATTGAGTAAAGCCACTCTAACATTAACTTTCTATTTTGGGGTATAGGTAAATATCTGCTTTTTAAGTTACCACAAAGAAAGATTCTTAAGTTTTGCTTTGCTATGATCATTTGTGGAATGAGCAGCCTAACATAGCTAGTGCAAGGCCTAGGTGTCAACTGTTTAGATTGTGTTCCTAGCATAAACACTTTAACGCTATTTTGCCTCGAAAACTGCGAAAATTGCTTTCAACTTGAAACTTCCATTCTGCCGAAAGTCATTTGCTCCAAATACTTTTTTTTGCGCTTTTGCATTTAATCTTACGTTTAGAAAGGCTCTTTCATATTGCTATGTTACTGACATTATGTAAAAAAACTTTACATGGTCGCTAATGTTGAACCAGCTTTCCGTACATTTCTTTTATCTTTTTCTGATGGCTCTCTATTGTTTGCAATATAGGTTTTTGTCAATATTTTCTAAAGTGACTGGAAAGCCTAAAAGACAAAAACTGCATCATGCGCTTATTAAGCTTTGCTCTCAATCTATGAATGGCTGCTCTCCAAAGTTATGATCTGCAGTTGTAAGAAATGCTGACTGACTCTCTTTAGAAATTAAGCAAAAAACTAAAGCATGGACGAACTTTACTGATGTAAAGGGAGCCAGAGGTGGACGGGGCAATTTTGTGTCTCTAAAAGGGTGAAAATCCGAAATGCCTGCAGACATAGAGAGAGAAATGTGTTGAAAGCTGAAATCTGTTTACAAAAATGCAACACAATCCAATAATGGGAATTTTCTGCATGGGAAATATCTGCTGAAATGATATTAAAGAGAGGAGATTGCCCCACGTCCACCTTGGCCATCTTACTGGCGCTAGTGGCGTGGCTAGAAGTGGTAGTTGTTGATTACGTACCTCTTGGTGTCTGGGAACTTCATGACAACTACGTCAACTATTTCTCCGAACTGCGCGAAATGCTGCTGCAAGCCTTCCTCAGTCGTATTGTAATTAAGGCCGCCGATAAAAATCTTCCTAGTCTGGTCCTGCTGGCCGCCACTGCCGCCGCCCGACCCGCGTCCACGATCCTAAGGGCCAAACGCACACACTCACGCTACACATCACTACACCACACTACAATCATACTAAATCAGGCTTATGGGCGACACTCTTAATTGCGCACTATTAACCAGTCATTAAGGAACTTTAGAGACTCGTGTTAAAACTAAAGGGCTTCGATCTCCAAAGGCTGCGACGCCTGCTGCGCTACGGCTAAGCAGCTACGCTCCTCGCCCTCCTCCTCGGGGACTCCAGACGGCACCTACAGCAGCAACAACACCACAGTGCTCACCGCCATGACGATCAACAGGGACAACTTCTTCGTGGCCGAGAACGAGAGGAACGCCTTCCGCAGAGACACCAAGATGGAAGCCGGGCGAGGAAACCAAGAGAAGTGAGCCGGCGTCCACTGAGCAAGCCACGCCGATTTCTGCCCGGGCAGACGACGTCGCCCAACAACGGCCCCAAACCAAGGAGGGCAGAGCAACGACGCCGCGTGTGACCAGGAAAAACGCAGGGAAAAGTGACCAACATCACAGTACATTTCGGCCACGATGACTGCAGTAATGGTACTCGAACCGGGGACGAGAAAGGAAAGTCTGGCACTTTAAGGCCCTTTATGACGAATAATCCCGACTTGAAAAGGTCGTTTTTCGCAAAATTGGAAGAGAAAGACTCATTATTGGGTGGAATAGCGTCATTCTCTGTGCTTGAGTCTCGTATGAGTCATAATGAAGTGGCGACGTCAGCTGACGCTTGTGTCGGCGCAACTTGCGATTCCTCCAAGACCGCCTGGCGCGGATCGGGCCGTGAAACGGACCAATGAGCGCTCGCCGCTTTACAACCGACCAATGAGCGCGCGTCCTGCCAGCGGCGGCTGCACCCTCTGCCTGGGCAGACGGAGATCGGGCAGCTCGGCCGGCCGGGCAGACGCGTGGGTCTAGCTGACGCGGCCGGGCCGCGCTGGCCGGACGAGCAGTGGGCAGCAAAACACAGAGCAGTGCGAAAGACAAGAAGGGCGAATTATCATCTATCGCGGTACAATTATTACTCGAACGTGTACGTGTGGTGCTCCACGTGCGTCCAGTGGTTCTCGGAGAAGTTGTGGGGCTCGCTCCTTGTCCTGTTGGACGCGTGTTCGGGGCCGGCCATGAGTTTGTGTCGAGCCGACCCCTGAGACTCGTCTCGTTTGACGCGTGTCTCGCCATGGAGCACGCCAACGGCGCCAGCAATGGCGCCACTGCGCCGCCACCCCGGTGCGTCCATCTCCTTGTTCTGGAGGTCCAATGAAATTGCTCTCGGATTCACCATCGTTTTTGTTTGTGTTGTAGACTGGAGCCGGTGATGGAGCCGGTGAATGGCGTGGTGCAGCCGCCGGTGCAACCGCCTCCGTCGCGACCGGGCCGCACGACCAACCAGCTGCAATACTTGAAGAACAGCGTCGTCAAAGCCATGTTCAAGCACCACAACAGTTGGCCTTTCCACGAGCCCGTCGACGCCGTCAAGCTCGGGCTGCCGGACTACTTCAAGATCGTCAAGAGGCCCATGGACCTCAACACCATCAAGGCCAGACTGGATAACGTCTATTACTATTGCGCCAGAGAGTGCATTGATGACGTCAATCAAATGTTCACCAACTGCTACATGTACAACAAACCGGGGGAGGTAGGGGTTCGATTCATTAAGGTCCTTTATCTAGAGAGCGTTTTGAAACCAACTCTAATTGCTCCTTATTGCTCCAGGACGTCACGATCATGGCCAACGTCTTGGAGAAGTTCTTCCTCAATAAGGTGAAGACGATGCCCCCCGTCGAATTCGTTCTCACCAACGAACCCAAGGCCTCTGCCACCAAGCAGAGAAAATTGTCCACCACAACCAAAACTGGTACCAGTTAAAGACTGCGTTCATATTCGCTCGCATTTCGGACAATCGTCTAACTAGCTTTAATAAAGATAAAGCATGTTTCCAATTGTGTTTGTTCACTGGATGTTTGGTTACAGACTCGCAGACGAAAAAGAAGCCATCAGCGGCAACAGGTGCTACTGCTTTGCCAGACGGTTCAATGCTCACACCAGCCATCATTCCTATCACTGGATCATCCACGGTTTCTGGCTCATCTGCGGAATCCAAGGGGTAAGACGGAACCCATACCCTTGCTTTATATGTTTGTCCTAAACCATAACATGTACATTTTTTTGTATTATGTTATAGTGATGTCAAGGAGACGATCGTCAAAGATCCGTTACTGGTCAGTGGGATCATTGCACAGAACAAATCTCGGCTTTCCGAGGGTTTGAAGCATTGTAATGAGATTCTTCGCGAATTGTTCAGCAAGCGTCATAGCGACTATGCTTGGCCCTTTTACAAGCCTGTCGATGCTGAACAATTAGGCCTTCACGACTACCACGACATTATCAAGCGGCCCATGGATCTCGGCACGATCAAGACCAAAATTGACAGAAGAGAATATTCTACGCCAGAAGAGTTTGCTACCGACGTCCGATTAATATTTCAGAACTGTTATGTTTACAATCCGCCTAATCACGACGTAGTGCGGATGGCAAAGATGCTGGAGGCAGTCTTTGAAGATAGATTTCTCCCTTTGAATAACGAGACTGAAAGTCTTAATGATCTGGTGATGCATGAGCCACTCGCACCAACAGTGAACGCACAACTAAGTCCTAATGTGATGATCTCAGCCAGTAAAGGCAAACGTATAGCTGATGTAACTAAAAAGGGGCGAAAAATCAGTGGAGGTAGCTGTAAAAGCTTAAAAAGTAATGTCCAACAAGCGCCAGTGATAGCCACTACTCAAGACGAATGGAACGAAAGGCTCTTGCAGGTAAGGCTGTTATTTACAAAGCAGCTCTTAACCAAATGCTAATCGCTTCAAAATTGAATTAAACCGCAGGTTCAGGATCAGATGAAGGTTTTGAGCCGTCAAATATCATTACTGGTACAGGAAGCTGCTACGCGGAAGCGACGACGACGAGATGAGCTTCGGATTGGTAAGTTACTTCGTTTTTGCTGGAGAATTCCGTAATAAATGAATTCAATTGTTGCTTTTGCGCAACGACTGTTACACTTTCAATAGGCTCCCAAGTCATGAAAGCCACAAACAGCTCTGGTGGTCCTTTGTTAGAGTCAACATTACCAGTTGGCTCAAGTCAGTATTTAGGTGAAGACCTTGTCCCAGAAAAGGCCTTCAATCAACCTGTTTCACAACACAGCTATGTTCCTAATAATCAAATTTCTACGAGAGGGCGAGGAAGAGGACGAGGAAGTGCTACCAGAGGTGAAATCAATCCCTCAAATTTCACACCAGGAAAATTAATTTTCTAGCTCTCTACCCTTCAAAATAATCCCATCGAAAATGCATGAAGCATGTATTTAAAGAAGTCTTTTTCTCCTCAAGCACTCTGTACTTCTGATTCTTTTACGCAGTCACCGACTTGCTAACCTAATTCATCTCAGTTGTTTCGGGTCTCAATGGCAATGGCTTTACAAGTAATCAGGATGTATGAAACATTCTCCACCACATTAACTGTAGTTATGCTTTCTTCTTTCCTTTAGTCAAAACGAAGATTTAGTATGCTCAGTAAGGCAAACTTTAGTCTGTTTTTTTAGCTATCGAAGGACTTGTTAGTCTCTCTTCTAAGTGGTTCTTGATGTTTAACATTCTAATCATGAATTTCCTTTGTTTTATAATGTTACTGATTTCTATGTTCCATGAATATATAATCTCTACATTACGTTTCATCATTATAGGAGGCAGAGGTCGAGGGGCTAGTTCTGTAATGACAAGTGCATCGATGTCTACGTCAGCCACAGTGGGGGGCCCTGGACTATCTCGTGGCAAGAAACCTAGGCAAAGAGGAGTCACCTCGACCAGAGGTGGTGTAAAGCGGCCTAGAACGAGCACCACTCAAGGCTTGCTGCCAGTTAACCCTGGTTAGTATTCTAATCATTTTCGTTATGATCAACACTAATTTGCGTTATTTTATATCCATGTTTTCTGTTTCGTGGGCACTGCAACAGAAGCCAACAACGCGATAGGACCGAATTTACTTTCAACGAATACTGATTACAAATCGGATGATGAAGATGTCGTAGCCCATCCAATGAGCTACGACGAGAAAAGAAAGCTCAGTTTGGACATCAACAAATTACCAGGAGACAAAATTGGAAGGGTAGGAGCATTAGAAATGTTAAACGGGATCTGCTTATGTTTGGAGTATTTTCATCTGACAACATCATCTTCTTTATTTCCTCTAGGTGGTACACATAATCCAGGCACGTGAGCCTTCTTTACGCGAGACCAATCCAGACGAGATTGAGATTGATTTTGAGACACTGAAAACATCTACTCTTCGAGAGCTTGAGAAATACGTCGCCATGTGTTTGCGTCAGACAGCAAATAGCGTAAAACCAACACACAAGCCCTATTATAATAAGGAAGGGGGTGCTGTCGGCTCTGCTCCAGTTCCTCAAACGGTGGAACGCAAAAGTGTGCCGCCCAACAACAACAATGCTGTGAAATCCCATGTTCCAGGAAGCAACGGGTTGAATGGAACGACCATTCAGTCCCAGCAAAGTGATTGGTTGAAAGAAGAGGAGTTAAAGAAACGTCTTCAGGACGTCGAAAAGAATCTCGGATCAACAGCAACGGCTGAGTCCGTGTTTAATAAAGGTCATCATCCCAGTAACAGAACTGGTGGCAGTAAGAATGCCAATCGTCATCAAAGCAGCGGCAATAATGCTGAGTCTCGGACAAGAAACAACGAGCTTAAAGCTAATGCCACTTCGAGCTCAGATAGCTCAGACAGCAACTCCGACGACTCAAGCTCTTCCAGCGACAGTAGCGACAGTGAGAGTGAAACCGCAAGGAACAAGTCGGCAAATGAAAGCAAACTAAACAACATTGCTGTTAGGAGGGACTTGATGCCAAACGAAAGCAAGCTTGCGCAACAAACTACAAGCAATAGCTATCAAGAGCAAACTTATTCAGCTGGTACCAAGACCAAGGCAGCCCTTAAGGGTAAGAAATATTATTGTTAGTTGATTGCTTCTGTGATTCATTGATTTAATATGTGTATAGGTTGGTCGAGTTTATCCAGTTCAGCTTCTGCAACATCTACTTCAGCCACCAATTCGAGTACTCTGCCATCAATGGCTCCACCATTATCAATGAATCCCGCTAACTCTTCTGCCAACGCCCCTCTTTCGTCATCCAGCGCATCGAGTACCAACTTGTCGAGCTCGATGAATAAGTCCAATATTCTACAACAGAAAACATCTGATACTTTTGCGGCCTTTCGCAAAGCAGCTCAGGAGAAGCAAGACCGTGAGCGTCAGCTGAGAGAGCAACAGCAATCGGCCAGACTCAAGAAGGAGATGGAGAGCAGACGACAGCAACAGAATTGTGCCATGTTGCCAAGAGATCAAACCAACGAGGAAATGAGTTTAGGAAATGACGGCGGCCAGCAGCAGCGATCGCTAGCTTTCAACAATGGTCACAACACTCAGCAACAGAGTGGTCAACGAAGTGTACTAGATAATAGTTCCTCTCAAGCAAGTGGAACTGCGACGTCTGTAAGTGCCAGTCCTGTGTCGGAGTTGAGTAGCGCTGATATGGCTCGGCTGGAACGAGAGCGACTTCGTCAGCGAGAACAGGAGCGTCGTCGACGAGAGGCTAGAGCTAACCAGATTGACATGAATATGCAGTCGGACGTGATGGCCGCTTTTGAGGAGAACATAACGTGAAAACTCCCAAAAGTTAATTAAGAGGAATAGCATGTACTTCGAAGAATTGTACCGTGTGCCACTACTTGTAACTGTCCTCTGGGGCAATGCGTTTAAGTTGTTCTCCAAGAGCAATGAAATGCTCTGTGAATGACTTTCTCGTCCACAATCAATGCTTGCCCACTGACAAAAGGAAGCAGAAAGAAAAGCACATTCAATTGAGTGGCTTGAGTGTGTCGTTTTACTGACATTTCTCAAAATGAATGATTGATCTTTCACCGAAACTTCACCGCGCCATTGAGGTGTTAGGTCATGTGTAACTCATCAGCATCGTGTTGTGACCAAACCAACGAGAAATCAAAGTAATATGTATAGTTTGAGAATTATTCCTCGTTTTCTTTTTCACACAGTGACGTCATGTAAGGAGGCCAACATAAGCCTTTGCTTCACTAGAGTCCCGTCAAGAAAACTTTACGGGTGCCAAGTAAAATTCCCGCGTCCCTAGAAAGCTCTAAAAATATGGTTTCTTCTTTTCCCTGATTGGACGGGCAAAGTGCATTTTCAGAAGTTTATTGAATCAATAATTTGTCACCGTCGCAGTAACACTCACTGATCGTTTATGCACGTTGAAAAGCGTTCACTCCAGACTTCCTCTAATTGTTATTGCTTATTAACATTGCTTTGGTCTGAGTCCGACTCCACCGTCTGAAATCGTTGATTGTCATGTGAGCCTCGGGCGAAGGACGACGCAGGGCCGCACATATTGCTCGAAGTTGCGCGTCGTGGCCGTAGGGGCCGCATCCGCCCAGGTCTGCAAGAAAATGATTCTCATTCTAAACAACAATTTGGGCAGCAAGTTC
This sequence comes from Metis holothuriae, assembly GCA_028566655.1. Lineage (NCBI taxonomy): Eukaryota > Metazoa > Arthropoda > Copepoda > Harpacticoida > Metidae > Metis > Metis holothuriae. The sequence goes on from JAOXNJ010046653.1 coordinate 10,872, forward strand.
TTCAACGAGTCTTACTACACTAACCCGAGTGGGGCGGCAAGGAGACCTGGGCCGCCTTGAACTCGCACCGGTGACCCGTGAAACCGCTCCGACATCTGCGAGACATGAAAAGGAGTGAGTTTCAAAACAGTCGTTGATGTAAGTAAATTGTATACTTTTACTTTTTATTTTACTTTTAACAGAATCATTAAGAATATTCGAATTGCTTACCTGCAGACGAGCTCGCCCAGGAAGTCGTAGAACAGACAGTGGCCGCCGTTCAGGCAGAAGTCGGCTATGGGGCACGGCGACGCCTGAGACGAATGCGACTTGCTTGCACTAGCTGATCGTTAATATAAGACGCGAATGTCACCCACAAAAAGAAATGAATATACAAAAGGATTTATTTACTTGTTTGAGTACAGAAATGTCGTAAGTTTTGGGTCAATTAGTTGACACTTACCGTCAACAACCCTAATACTGATGGCGTCGCTCGTGGCGTTGCCCAACACGTTCTGCGCACTGCCCAAGAGTAAAACTCAATAATGTAAATGCAGTGTAGTTCCTTTACACGGTCGAGTATAATTGAGAGGTAGATTAAATTGACAGGTTTAATTGATATGATTGCTTTTCACCTGCAAGTATAGTTGCCCTCATCGCCCTTTGTCGCATGAGTGAGACGCAGAGTCGACTTTCTCCTGCAAAAGAGGAAATGTACAGTACGAAATCTATGTTAATTGCAAGAGCAAAATACGATAGAAGTGTAATTATACCCAAAACGTTTCTTAAAAAGCTAGTTAAGGATGTATTGGAGCTACTTGTACTTTAGAAGAAGGACAAATTCAAAAGACACATTCCTAGTTATTTATTATTTATTCCTAGTTACTTTTACAAACATGACCAAGACAGTTGATTACATGATAATGGAGTGACAACTATTGCTTTCACTCTCTCCAACCGAAAACCGCTAACTTCGAGTACACTATTTTTATGTGTGATTTTTAATCTAAATTTGGATTCTCAATGCAAAGGCGGCCCCATGCGCGCTGTAGTTCTTGAGACGCTTGTTGAGCACAGTCCACCCGTGCACAGGATCGAAGCGATGAACGTCGGTGCTAAATGTGTCGAAATTGTGCCCACTTTTGCCCCCCAGCAAGAAAAATTGATTGTTGAGAGTGACACCAGCGGCTCCAAAAGCGTTTCGAGGCAATTCCGGACCTTCAGTCCACGCCAGACCATTCTCAGTTGAGGGCAGGAGCAATTGACTTTGGCCAATGGGGCTCACCTGCACAAAGAAGCTATTAATGCAAGTCTTTACTAATTTAGCAACAGTTAAAGAAGTATATACATCGTCTCTGCCTCCAGCAGCTACTAAGGCGATCTTTTGGTCCCAATAAAAGCTGCCACAAGTGGGAAGTCGTTGAGTTTTGGCATCGCCCAATATTATCCACTCCTTGCCGAAATCCTGTATATAAGATTTTGTGGAGAAGTAAGGTTTCTCTGTCCTGTCTTGGCCGAAGCCAATGAACACTCTGTCATCACCCATGGAAACTGCGCGATGGTAGCCAAGCTCGTGGAGCAAAGGTGGACCTGACTGGGATCAACAAGATTTTTCTTCGAAAATAACCTTTTTTTTGTGGAAATTTTCGAAAATTTACTTTGAAAAAAATATCTTTTTGGCTTACAACAGACCCTGATCCATCTACAATTTCCGTTGCTTCTACATAACCCGACGATTCACGACCCCCAGTAATCCAAACTCTCCCGTCCGACAGAGTGACAGCAGCAGCTCCACTTCTGGCCAGAAGTAAAGGATGTTGGGATTTCCAGACATTTTCTTGCACCTAGTATGTGTAGCATTGATGAAAAGGCTCGTAATTTTCATCTGTGCCCCCACACACCATGGGTCTGCCAAAGAGATTGGCTGCAATGGGCCAAATTGTGCCGTTAGGAAGGGACGCCGGCATTGGCAGCTGCAATTGGGCCTCATCCTCGTAGGGCACGAAGAACTCGAAGGAATTGGAAACGTTGCCATCTGTCAGGCCCAAGCCAACTAATATCACATCTAAGAACATTTTAAAGTACATTGAACTAATAACGAATGTTAGTTTTTAACTTGTTTTTCATATATATTAGAGGAGTTCTTTAAAAAAAAGCTCCAATAATCACCGACAAATCTGTCCTCCGTGCTCGAATTGGCAACGCTCCGCTCCCAATTGGTCTTGGGTTCGCTGTAAAAAGAGGTTTGAATCAAAACAAAAATTGTTCTGCTCTAGAATCTGAGCAGAATTGAATATTTGTGGGTTGAAACAAAATGTCTTTAATTTTCTAACTGTACTCACAGAGGGATTGCCTGACTTGACATCGAGCCCAGAAGGAGTAGAAGGAAGCTTTGAAAAAGCATCTTTACTATAGCACTTATGCTCTGGGATCTACATTCAGACTGCGATCAAATTTTTGGTCTCTTGTGCCCTAATAAATTTTACGATAAATGTTAAGATAATTGTTAAAAAGATACATATTTACAATAGTGTCTGCTTAAAGAGAAATTAATACTAAAGTGTTAAAGAACATGTTAGCAATAAGTAGAGTGCACGTCCCCTCCCATTTACTGATCATGCTTCGAGCACGCCCCACTTTATCTGACCAAAGCACGTAATGCCAGCATTACCTGCACTTACAATATGGTTTGTAATTAAGGCATACTATGTACTTAGAACAAAAAGACAAAAAAGTAAAAAGGAATACCTTGACGGGCTGTCTGTTACAAATAACTTTAAAGCTGTAATGGGAAAGCTTTTCAGTCAGGTGTAATATACATAGTACGTTCTTGCTTTGAGGCCATCCCTGAAGGTCGAGAAAGCTGCAGACACATAGAATTGACGGTGAAACACGAGAAAATTAGAAAAATTTCTAATGAATTTTATACTTCTCCGAGCATAATTTAGCCCTGGCATTTCTTAGAATCTCCTTTTATGGCAACTCATCTACCCAAACAAAACATAGTACTCGTACCTATGTACTCGTACTAACAAGAGAACTGGCCTCGTTAAGTAGGCCTTTCACATTATTTGAAGTCTGAGCATGAATCTTTTACTAACAGTAAGTAAAAGAAATGAAGTATGTACTTCCTGGAAAAAGCAGGTAACTCGATTTAGATCATGTTATCTTCAGACTGTTTGTAGTTTGGATTAGAAAGCCCTACTGGGTTGAGCATGCGGCCAGAACGACCTCGGAATCGGTCATTTACCCCAGGCCAAGCACCTGACGACACATGACTGCACTTATTCTGCTAGTTTGAAATAAGATCATGTGTGCATGTTGTCCATTACTCACTCTGCTCGATCTTGTGACCCAGATGTGCTGACTCAAATCGATCTTTATTGCCTTTGAACAGACGGACAGTTCCGCAGAAACATTCACTACTGTGTCGAAAAGTCAGTACTTACTCAGACTAGACACCTGATATCCTAAGAGATTGCAACATAAACTCCACTACAAAGCCTTTTGTTTATCCTTTTTACCGATAGCTTTCGCATAACAGCAATAATTGCACCTTTTATGGCGTCAGCAGTCTAAGAAGACAGACTTAAACATTGACTTTGACTGTACTACTCGTATAGTACGAGTACCTACGTATGAGTGGTACCAGCACTCCTTTCTTTTTTTTACTACGCCTTAGTGCATACCACAGTGGGGGCATTGTTCGAAAAACGTAAAATGTGGCATTAGCAAGAGGTATAATAAATTTCATTTATCATCATTTATATCAAATTTCATTTTTAATTCCACTAAAAAAGCACTCTCTACTGGCTCATGTAGAATGCTAAACTTTACTAAATGACTTGATTGTAGAAATAGGATTCAGTACAATTGCAATTGTGCTTTGGTAAGTGACAAATGCAAGTAAAGACTGAAATTGGAGTGGGAAGGAGTTGGATAGAAACGATCTTGATAGCGTGAATTCTGGCAAGCCTGGTGGGGGGTCGATGACCGCTTGGCCAATGCACGAGGACGAGCACTCCCTTGGGACATTGCTCTCATTCCGAGCCAACAGCGATCAACAGACAAGATTTCAATTTATACTAAGAAACAACTTGCACTGTTACAGCCAAAACTTACACAAATGTCGACTAATACAAGTACTACGCGATGCTTGGATTGCATGCCAGTCGTCGCAATAGCGACACAAGCACCAAGCATTGCTAGCTGACCCCAGAGGTGACCCTCTATTTAAAAGATCTCATTCTGTAGCTAACATTGTACTTAGATAATACACAATGTACTCACTGAACTCCTACAGTACGTCTATTGCAAAATTGCAATAAGGGTCTTTGGTCTTTTGATGACTTGCTCACCGTTTATGTCGAATTCTGAAGCGTTGATTGGGCACAATCACTTTATTGTCGACCAGGAAGCGCACGTGCGTGGCCAGATTGCCCGCGTTCGTCGCGCACACCAGCTTCGTCGATCTGCCCGTCCTCAGCAAAGACGACGAGGCTCGCAGCGAGGGCGACGGAGATCGAGCTTTTGTATTCAATCAAATACTCGTATTTTAACATTTATATGTGCAGCCGATTCTGTTTAAAGGAGGATGTAGATAAATGTTATTGTTACTACCGCAATCGCGACAAAGAGTTCGTCTGGCGGCTCTGGCGACGTTGCGACTCCACTGCACGGGTCTGGCGACGGCCACGAAGCGCGCGGCCGACGTCTGCGTGGCGAAGACGACGTACCGCACGCCCGACCTCACGTCGAAGGACGCGGGGCACGCGGACGCCGCCGTCTCCGGCCTGAACATGAGCTTCAGCTGACGACGGAGTTGCGGGGGCAGGTGGCCCTTCAGGGGACGAAGGACGCGGAAAGAGGCGAAATATAGCGAGTTGTACACGCGACTCCGAGAAACCAGGCGACCCTTGCAAATACGATTAAGAGGACACTTATAAGTCTATCTTAATTTCCTACGAATCAGCATCGATTTTTCAAATGGAGGTAAGGTGAGGCGTACCTGAAAGACAATTGGACTGAGCACCAACGTCTCCTCCAAATCGTGATGGTTGAAGTCGATGCACTCGACTTGCTTCTGACCCACGACCGGCAACAGCAAAAGAGTTAGAGCTGCCACTATTGCTATTAGACCGTTTGTTTTCCTTCGGGAAAAAATCACGCTTTTTTGTGAACGCAAGTGGCAGTAAGAAGGTAGTAATGGAGACGCCATGACGACCAAGCACTTCTCTGCTATTCTCATCCATCACCTGGCGTCTCAGAGAGCGCCATCCATAACCCAACTAATTAGCTTATTGCGGAGAACCCATGCAGTTGCAATATTACTATCCAATTTACGAAAAATTATCAACTGATGGGGTATGGATGCAAAGCGCACTCTGACCAATTGCTCGATCGCCACTGACCGATCAAGCAACCGACTTCGGCCACTGAGAGAGCGATTCCTTCTTGGCAACGGCGGTAAGACGAACGCAGACAGCTTTCTTCTCTACCTACGGTCTGGTACATATTGGGTATACGAAGATTATTGAACGGGTCATCAGTCTCGGCGAAGAAATTTACACGACAGTATTTAAGTGCAGATACTCGCACTTGATGACAAGTGTTTGTTGCGCATAAAATTAGTTGATGTTTTATTCCTGACACTGTTTGGAAATGGCATCAGTAGGGCTTGGTATAGCAAGAGTATTAGAGTGATTTACTTAGCTTTTTTTATGGCATTAAGTTGAGTAAGTCTTGTATAAGTATCGATTCTTTAGATGATGTGAGGCGTGAAAAGCTTCATCATCTAATCAGATACGAGCATTAGATGATTGAACAAGCCTATTAGAATGCTGCAGACGACTGCGGTGCTTGAATGTGAAAGGCGTTCCGAGTCTAGCGTCACGCCGTTTGTAATGCTGATTGAAGTCAAGACGAAAGCTAAGAAACTGAAGAGCTTCGTCCTCACTGGAAGCCAATTGGAGAAGAAAAGTGCGAACCATATCTTGATAGCTCTGGAAAGGGAGAGATATGAGAACATCATTACTGTTGCCAAAGAGCAAAAATATACAAACCTGACTGACGATCTTCAGCTGTGATTTCAGAGTGGGTAATTTATCCCTCACAAAGTCGCGTTCACGACGACGACTACGTTCGACCTCGTCTGTACGATCGCGTCCATCGCGTCGTCGCAGCCGAGCTCGATCTGCAACCCGTGCCTCCGCTTCGCTAGATGCGACTGAAAACAGCTGATGCTGTATACCCTAATAACGAATTGGAAAAACATTATCTCTAGAGACAAGATGACAAATGAGGGTGATAACATAACTTGTCCAATAAAATAACGTTCTGACCTTAAATTCAATGATTCGATCGTAAATGGCTCTGAGCTGCGTAAGCATTTCCTTCGACTCTTCATTCAATAAAGATCGTTTGTGCAGCGTAAAGAGAAACTCTTCATGCGCCTCTATGAGCTCGTCGAGCGATTCAGCTGTTTTAAGCTTTTTCAACAAGAGATCCCAAGAGCACTCCATTACCTCGAACATAATGTAGTAAGCCAACTGATGAATGAAGTGCACCATCTCGGAGGTTAATAAGTTAGCAATGTGCAGCAATGACCGAAGTTCGGGCAGCAGCTTGCTCATTTTGAACAACGACGCTTGACGCTTCCATACATCTGGAATTACAAAAACCGGTCATTACTCATTCTTTTAATTTCCTGTGTGTGTTACGGTCATCGTAAGGGATTTTTTTTACCTGAAATTAAGTATTCCACGTGTTTTGCCCTCCAGAAAGCATTGAAGAGCATAAGGTATTCAGTCATTGTTGAAGACTTGAACACTGTTCCTATCGGGCCGTCGACCTTGTAGTCTAACGAAAAGACGTCCCATCCGCTGTCTCCCGGCTGAGTCTCTAATAAGCGGACGTCAAGACGGCCTAAGATATCCTGATCCTCAAACTGCGCGTTTGTGGCTCTAATGGCGGTCTCCAATATACCTAAGAAAGCAACAATCGTCTAGAGAGCTCGAAAAACAACTACAAACAAGTTACGAGCTTTAACCTGCCAAGTTGTGGGGCTGTAAAGTGGTTGCTGGTTGAGAGAGGTCCTCTTCAAGTAATTCAAGCAGATACCTTATGATATCCCCTTGGCCCAACAGAAGATACTTTCGGAGAGCAGTGAGATGATCCAATAACTTATACCGAGAAAAAAGAACGCCGAGAACATGCGACGACGTGTCTTTAAACGCTCGATTGATGCTTTGGTGCAAGGGATTTGTCGATTGATCTTTGGAAAAGAAATGCTCCACGCTCGTTTTCTCAAGGCTGGCCCGAACAGTATCCCGTCCGTATATTGGAGTGCTGTCGCGACAAACCTTTACGAGGAAGAGATGAGATAATATATTGAAATGGAAACATTTTCTTTTTATTTAAGTTTTTACCTCTTGTAGGAAGTTGATATTTTTCCCAATGGCGAAAATCTTGTTGACAGTTTTTAGGTCCAGAAAACTTGGAATCATCTCATGTCTAATTGCGTACCTTTCATGCCACAGCAACTGTGAACCAACTTTATCATCGGAGGCAACGAAAAACTCATTGTGAGCATCCTCAATGCGTCCATCGCACAGCCAACGTAATAACATTGTGTACATGGGTTTGCAAACTGAAAGCGATGCAAATAACAATTAATAATAAAACGACCAGAGATTGATGAAATTTGTAATAGAACAGTTAGCGTTTACTTTACCTGTGCAAAGCATGGTTCGAATGATGCTGACACATCTTTCATCACCATGATGCAAGAAAGCGTGAACTTTTGAGATGAGCTTCCCTCCTCTTTCATTCTTGCAGTCCTCTACGAGACCAAGCAAGAGCTGTAATCTGTGTTTCGGCTTGTGGGTCCAAACAATAAGGTGGTGCAAAGTAGATATGACTTGTTTGCCAGTCTCCGACTCCTTTTTGGGTACTGTGGCCGTTTCCAAGGCACTTAAGAGAAGATAGAATTCGCTGAGCTCGTTCCTGCAAGAATAATAGTTTATTTTACAATGGACAAGTTACAACGTTACAACTTCATAACATTTCGAAAGGTTTTAATGTCGAGCACGAGTAATAAACGTAAAACATACCCATTAAGAATAGACAAGATTTTATATAAAAAAGTAGATAAGTAACTTACCTGAGGGATTGTACGAAGCTACTTTTAACAAGGCCAGATTCGGCGGTGCCTTTGACATTGCTATCACAAAAGGCGCTAATTGAACTGTAGAGGAAGCCGAGCTCACAGAGCCTAAGTATCAACTGCTGTTCGGAGATGGACAAACGTTCTCTGTTCATGATCTTCACGAAGGGATTGGAGGTAGCATCTTTTCTCAAGATTTTGCCCTCTATGCCTTGGAAAACAAAGACGATCTCGCGAAGCAACTCTCTGGATATCGGCTCACGATGAGTTTCAATCTCCGTCACGTTCGCGGATCCAACTGCATGTCTGGAATCATCCTTCTGGCTTTTTTGAGCACCGTTTAAAGCCTTGCTGCTCCCGCTGTTACCAGAAGCATTGGAAAGTTTGTTCTTGGATTCGGGCACGAAAATACCATTGTCCACTCTGACGTGCACCGCGTTGGACTTCTCCGTCTCAGCTCTGTCCACGGAGGAGAGGAAGGTGGACGAAGATGCCGCAGGCTTTGTCGTCCCATTCAACTGGATGCGGGTCTTGGAGGAGCGCGGCGTCGTCGTGCCGCCATCTTGGCGAATCGAGCCACTCCTGAAGACTGGCGCGGCTCTGAGGAGACAGCAACACTTTAAAGAACGAGGAAAGACAGTTCCTAAATTTAAGTACTGTTGCCAAGGCTCACCTGTCCTCGTCGTTGGAGCCTAGATGCAGGAGGAACTGTAGAATGGCTGCCCTGTTCTTGACCAGGGGACTCGCCTGCAGCCGCCTGTGCAGCTCTTGAAACTTGATGGCGTCCTTCTCGCGCCCCTGGCGCATCAGGTGCTTGGTGGCGCGCTCCACCACGTTGCGCTCCTCCTCCTCCTTGGCCGCGAACCTCCGAGAAGCGTACTCGGCGGCGCTGGCCGAGCCCTGCAGCGTCTGCTGCGCCTTCGACACCTGCTCCTGCACCTCCTCTGCCGAGACGCCGGCGCCCAGCATGTGCTGCACCAGCGTCGTCAGCGTGCTGGAGTTGGACGAGCCACTCGACGACCTCACGCGCGACGACGACGGCAGCATGGCCAACCGACAACGGCGACTGCGGGGTCAGCCCTGGAACACCAACTCGGTGTGCGTGGGCGTCCGCTCCGACACCAGGCTGACCTCGATGCACGGCGTGACGTCACCAGTGCGCCTCACTTCTTATCGCGACATCGGGGCTCGGGCCGGCGCTCACCTCTCTTCCTCCTCGCTCACATCCATGTTGGGCGCAGCTGCACGCAATTCCTGCGACTCCCGCGCAAAGCCGCGTCTCATTTCTGCCCAGATCCGCCCTCCGCCCGCTCCCAGCCGGCCCAAGCCGATTCTGCCCGCTGCCAGAGCCGCCTCTACACCGCACTGTACGAAAGCGCGCCAAAACGTGGGCGACTCGGGGCGGCCAGGCGGCCGGAGGCGACTGTACTGCACGAAGTACGTAGCTGCCCGCGCCCGGCCGGCCCGGGCGGAAACGCCGCAAGTGTTGTTGTGTACGCAGCCGCCGGAGGGAGGCGAAAAGTGTTTGATCGCTCGCCCAACCTCAAACCACCGGATGACCTCGCTCGAGTCCAAGCTGGCAATCAAACCGCAAGTCATCCGTCTCTTCGTCTCTTATTTTTTGCCATTTCCTTTGCAAAAAAATGTTTTCACATTTACCCTCTAGGAGATTGTGACACTTTGAGGACGTTGCGCCCCCCAAAGCGTCTCTGATGACGCGTTCCCCACAGTCGGATGCGCTTTGAGGGCTTGGACTCGACTCGAGCCCGAGTTTGGGTTGCGCGTTCCCTCGGGTCCACGTGCACGCTGTACACACACTCGTTGTTCGGCCTCTGGCCCTCTTCCCCCTCTCGGCCGGCGCGCAACGAGTCGCACTCGCAACTGGGCATCGATGGGAAGACGAGGCTGAGAAGCAGCGACGTTCTTCGCCATCTCCGTGATGTAAGGGGTCGTGCTCGATCATCCAGAGAGCCTCAGGTTCGGCCTTAAATAGTTCTTTTCTTTCTTCAGTTGAGATTTTTGAGGCTTGGATTCCTTCGGGCAGCCCTTAACGCCCCCCTCAAGTCTCTTCTGTTGGAGTGGTGTCGCACGTCGCTAATGTTTTCTCCGTGACTCCTCAGGCTTGGGTACTCCGGCATGTCGCTGGGCCTGCTGGCCGCCTACTCCGACTCGTCCGACGAGGACACCGACGACGATGACAAGCGTCAACCCGAGCCTAAGCTGAGCGGGCCCTGCCTCGTGAGTCTCAAGTTTACCTTTAGTACATTGCTCTAATACTCAAATGTAGTGAAGTTTTTCAATATTAGAGGAAATTTTATTTGAATCAATGGTTGGCCTCATTTTGAGCGTCGTTTCTTTTTGTCTTCCTTAGGATCGTCGCCTGCTGAACCCGTTTCGCGCCTCCGACGCGGCTGCGGCGCTGCCTTCGTTCATGGTGGAGCCGCAGTCCACGACGACCACTTCTTCAACTTCGTCCTCGTCCTCCTCGGTCTTCAGCAATCCCTTCCTGGCCAAGGAGGAGCGCGCTGCCGCCGTGCTGGAGCAGCACGTGTCCATGACGGAGAGGTTGGAGACGCGGAAGAGGACCAGCGAAGGCAAAAAGGTCTGCTTTAACTTCAGGAAGGGTGAGGACACAGAAAATGCCTTTTTTATTATTTGTTTCTTTTCTTCTTTTATATTGTTTCTATATTTCTTTTATATTGTTTCTTTCAGGTCGTTGCCGGTTTGGCCACAAGTGCACCTTCGCCCACGACACCGATGTCAAGATTTCGAAGGCAACTCCTGTCGCCTCCAAAGAGGAGGTCGTTGCAGCTAAGACTGTCGCGGCCCATCCCATTTGTGTGAACGACGCCAAACAGCAGGGATTCAGTAACTCGATTCACAGTGAGACTCCGGAAGTGATTGTTGGTGATGGCGACGGTGTTGTTGGGGCAAGCAGAAAGAAGAAGAGACCGGGACTCTCTGACGCTATCATGCCTTCCAAGAAGGCCATGAAGTTTCACTCTGATGTTTATCATGGCTAGCATTGTTCTTGGCCGTCTTGTGATTTGACCGTGATATTTGCTACTTTACGTTGAATGTTTCAGTTTTGCTTGGCATCGTTGTTCTAGCCACAGAAAAGCTTCTCTAGCCCAATGTTGTTTCTTTTGTCAACAGATACGAAATCGCTTCTCATCCGCGCTAATAGTTGGGTCGTATAATGGTGATGGAGCAGCCGCCGTCTATCCCCGGCCCCCCGTCTATTTCTGGCGGACCTTCATCAGCACCGGTGGACGCCATGCGTCCTCAACCTCAGGCCAGCGCTATTAGTGCCAGGTCCGTTGGAATGGAGTTTGTCAGGCAGTACTACACGCTGCTCAATAACGCTCCTCTACATCTTCATCGGTTTGAAACGGCATATTCTTAGTCACTAATGCAATGTATGAAGAGTTTAGTAACATGGTTTTTATACTTCATGTTTTTTGCACTTTAGATTCTATTCCAATCAGTCGTCGTTTGTGCACAGTGGTCACGGAGAGGAGAAGGAGGCCGAGCCTGTAAGCAGTCGTTCAACGTATTTGTTGCTGTTATCTATCCTATCTTTCTATCATTGCATCGGCTTTGTTCTACTTTTTACCTAAATTTCCAGGTATATGGACAACAGGCGATACATCAGAAGATTAAACAACTCAACTTCCGAGAGTGCCATGCCAAGATCAAGCATGTGGATGCACATCCCACGCATGGATCAGGCGTTGTCGTCCAAGTATGCGGAGAGTTGGCCAATGATAATCAAGGGTACAGGAAGTTCATGCAGACCTTCGTGTTAGTGTTGCAGGGACCTAACAAGTACTACTTGCACAATGACATCTTCCGTTACCAGGTTCGTTTAGTGTCTCAGCTCTGAAATCGGCAACTTGAACTACATGTGTTTTTAATGAAAGCCCTTTTACTGGACATGGAGACTGCCGTTTTCGTGCTCATAGCCTCTCATGTCTTCCTAAAGGGCAAAAGCACCAAGCTCACTGGCATCAACCTCATAAGAGACTTAATGAAATAGTTTTTTTTGTAATGCAAGTGAGCAACAAGTTAACATTTCGTTCTCTAAGTAAAACTTTGCTTACCCCACAGGATGAATTTTGGCCTCTTGGTGGTAACGGCGGTGAAGAGGACAATGCCATTGCAGCTGAGGCAGTTAGCAACAAGCTAAATAATAACAATACTTTGGCTGCTGCAGCTGCTAACGTACCGAGCACTCTTAAGAATGAACCTCCAATGACTAATGGAGGGAACAGAAACGAGTTCATGGAAAGTAATCACGCAGCCAAGACTACCCCTCCGACCTTGGTGCAGACAGAGCCAACGAAGCCGGCGCCACCGTCAGTATCGGTCAAAGAAATTGACGAGGCCAATGGTTAGTTGATTTTTAATTCGTATTGTTCTTTATCAGCCTTCGCTGCTCGTGTTTTACTTGGTTTTCCAATCTAATTGCAGCAGCCTCACTTCAACAGCCAGATGCCCAAATAACCGAGGATGCTTTGATGGAGGATAGCTCTTCTTTGAACACCAAGGAGAGCGTCACTAAAAATATGGCTAATGGAGATGCTGAGAGCAACTCTAACAACGTCATCAACGAGACTGAAGAGATGACCACCAAGGCTCCCACAGATGCTACCCAACTGGTGCAGGAAAATAAGATTCCTGCTGAGCAAACAAGTACACATATTCTGAGAAAATACATATTAAACAAATGATGTCTTTTAAGCATTCATCATACCACATTCCAAATTACTTGCAGGCTTGCCAGAGACTATAACTTACGCTACGCTCGTCAAGGCTGGCCAAACAGCGAATGCCGTTGCAAGCAAACCACTCACCAACAATAATGTTAGCTCCAAATCGGCCGCTAACACCAC
>JAOXNJ010046654.1:0-12839 GCA_028566655.1 Metis holothuriae
AAGATCTAGAGGTCCCCGGTTCGATCCCGGGTCGCGGCAATTGCTTTACAGCATCAATTTTGACCTTCAACAAGAAAAGAAACTTGCTTTTTGGGTTGAGGATCAAAAAAAGAAAATTCTTTCACTAACTCAACTATTTACTTTCACCAATTTATTTTGGATCGCTCTTTTAGAGTCGATTGTCTAGGTAGACAAAAACCAAAAGGAGGCCAAAAACAGGACCGAAATTAAAGTAATGCTGACCGGGCCACATAACATTTTTTCAACAAATATGCATTGTTCCCGACTTGGTTGTACGAGTATATTTAAGGTACACGAATATGAACAAGTTTTCTTTTTCTGTACACTTTCTTTTAATGCCCTTTTTTTAATGCCTAATTCTTTTAATGGCCTCTTTGTTTAAGGATAAAGATTATCAAGCAAAAGGTGGCAATGCAGGTCCAAAATGTGTACTTTAAAGCTAGTATCTACTCTCATTTATTGCTTGAAACTTGAAAGCCACTTCAGTTCAGTCGACTCCTGGGGCCCTGACCAGTGTTAAGGCCGGAAATGTAGTTAGTAGAATGAGTATGTAGTGGCCCAAATCTGTAGTTTTTTCCCCAATTGTGAGCGAGTGTTCTTCCTCCTCCTCCCAATACTTAATTCATTACATATCACAAAGCCCATAATAAATGTACTTACTTACTTTAAAAGACTAATTTTGTTGGTTTTGCTATTTTGTGAAAATATCCAAATATCCATTGAAGCTCAGGAATAAAGATTCTGCTACATACAAGGACAAGACGTTGTACAGAAACAATTATGAGGGAAAGGCAGAAAAGAACAATAAAAGTGAGTTGTAGGTGGATTATTAAATGAATTTTTCTCAAAATTCAAAAATCAGATCCATAAACGAACAAATGGACTCTGTTCAACTTGAACAAGTTGCTCATCATGTTCATTCAATGCTCTCCCATTACTTCCACAAGTGTTTCACTTCTTTCCATCCATTTATTAATATCTCTATAATACACACATGGTTCGTTCAAATAGGTACAATATTTGGCACTTGTGGAATATGTATTTATAGGGCCCCAATTAAAACATGTACTAAGAAAGTGGCTCCTTGTACAATTGGCCTATTTTGTTCAAGTGGCCTCAACAACTCTAAAATGAATATAATAGGACAAGTGTTATTACGGATTGGGTCCACTTGTCAAGAAGCCAATTTTTCCCATATTGAACTTTTGGCAAGCCAACTCATTTCATCTCGAAATCGACTTCTGGCAACAACAGTTTATCGAAATGGCTCGAAAATTGCCAGTCCGAAACAAGCAACAGTGCATGATGCTAACAATGATGATTGCCCTGGCATCAAACTTCACGCTCATGATGATCTATAACAAAGGAGGCAATTTTCATGCAATTAATGCGCGAAATTCGGCAAATTCCGTGCAAAATGAGCAAAATAATGGCGAAATTGAGGTTGCAATTTCGCAATCATCAGCTAACATGGATTCTGGGGCAACAATGGGAAAAATGAAGGCGGCATTGGACACTTTTTGCGAGGCCACGTCGAAAATCCAAAAGGAGCTGAAATCTGAAGCCCTGCAGCGAAATTTGCAGGAAAAAATCCTACTTTCATATCAACCAAATGAACATTTTCTTTAAAAAAAACTACATACATGAGTGAATAGAATAAATCTTGGTTTGATCTCTTTTTTTTAGGAAAGTTGCGATTATTTCAACGCCAATCTTCTCCCCTCCCTCTCAAATTTGCTTGAATCAAAGCAAGTCGACGCATTTGAGCACGAGAAAAGGGCTCTGGCAAGGTCGATTTATCTGCAACAATTCTACTTGAACCAAATAAAAACGAAGGATGCGAAATTGAACAGTTCATTGGCGAACTCGGTTTTGGCCAGAATCGAGCACGAATTCAGAGTGGTTAGGTCCAAAATCGAGGTGATCAGTGGCCAGGAGGGATACGAGGAGCAGAGATTGCAGAGAATAAAGGAGATGAGCGAAATTATCCAAAGCAAGTTGGAAAGTCGCCAAAATTCGGGCAAAGATTTGCAAACATGCAAAAAACAACCATCGCTCACCTGTCAATTCGATTTCATGTAGGAATTTTTTATTTATTACTTTTCAGTGTCAAAAGAGTTTAAAAACTACATATTTAATTGTTTCAAATTTAAACACTAATTTTGAATAAAAAAAAACAGTTTTTATTAGACTTTCTTTTCTCAGAGGCGGACTAGGGCACAGAATGAAACGATTGATTTGGTGCTTTGCAGCTGCCTTTGTCCTCGATCGCCGAGTCATTTTCAGGCCAAAAAGTCACTACGGATTCCCAGAACTGTTCATTAATAGAAACACATGTCCAGATCCCTATCAACCACACGACCTTCCTTGGGCCCAAAATGTAAAAAGCGAAAATTAATTAGCAAAAATTCTCGAAAATTCCAGAAAAAAATCGTCTTTTTCGCCCATATTAGGACATAGTGTCGAAGGACATAGCTCTGATGTCACTGAGCATTGGCGCGCTGAGGCCGTTCATGCCGAAATTCGTGCCGCCAAGTTTGAAACCCTCTCTGCAATACTTGGTCGACGACATCACTGTTTGGTACATTGGCCAAATAAGTCGCTTTTTGATGGCGCCCAGTAGTGAAATGTGGTCGAAAATCGTGGAAAAAGGCGGGGAAGCAGGGATCGACGTCAATAATGCTGGGGAAGGCAATAAAGAGGCCATTGCCGGGCTGCACATTCGGTGGGGCGACAAGGAGAGAGAGGCGGGCATTCAGGCGGTGAAAAAGTATTTGCATCTAGCCGAAAACTTCTTTCTCCAGGTCAAAAAACAAGTATTCTTTTCTAGTGAAATTTTTGATCCCCTGCTTCCATGTCTTTCTTATGGATCGCAGTTGGAGGTGAGTTCGGGGAGACCCCAGAAAAGGCGGCTTTTCATAGCCACCCTCGATGACAAGGCCATAAATGAAGTGAGGAATCAGGCGGGAAATTACGAAATAATCCACTTCAACTGGACCTTTCCCGCCAAAAATGATCATAAACTCGTCCTGGAGTCGATTCTAGTCGACATTTTTATGCTCAGTCACTGCGACTATTTTGTGGGCACTTTTTCCTCCAATATAGGTTCTTTGGTCTATGCACTCAGAATGGCCATTAATCCAGATGCGATTGATACCACCGTCAACTTGGATCTGCCCTGGTGGCTCACGCCGTGGGACACCAAGTGGAGCTCCAGGTCAAGTTTTGCACTTATTCAAGCCCCCTTTTTTTTGCAAAAAATTGCGAAAATATGCAAAAATTTGCAAATTTTGATGTGTTTTTGTTCTTTTAGGGCTGTTCGAAATCACACGGGTCCAAGTGTGCTGCAGGGTGAGGCCGAATTCACGGAGGGTTCACCATTGTCCTTCTCGGGGAGCGCCAAAGTGCTCAATTTGCAAGTGGTCTGTTAGGAATGAAAATTTTGGAAATTTTTGCAAAATTTTTACAATTATTTACACATTTTCACATATTTTTTGCTCATTTTTTAGCTAAATTCGACAATCTTTGACGGTTGTCGTTACGGCGGCGTTCCAAAAAGCAGGGTTGGCAAGGTGCCTCTGTACAAGTTCGTCATCGAGCAGAGCGATGTCTTCTTCAATGCCACGGAGCTAGAAGAACTTAGAGAGAGTCAGATAAAAAAGAATTGAAAAACAATGATAAAAAGTCGATTTTGATGTTTGTCATTAAACTTAAATTTTGACCTTTTTCTCTCTCTTTCTCTTATCTCGGTTTTGGCTCCTAACGATTTTTTTTGAAAAAAATCAAGTCTTATCAAATGTGACCTTGATATGTGTTCTTGAGTTTAAATCATGCCTTACTCACGTGATCAGCATTTCTTACTTACTTGTCTTTGTTTACATTTTTATTGATTCTTCCCTTTGGTTTTAACAATTTTTGCTAAGCTTTTTCTCGAAACAAAGAGGAATTCCAAGGAGCTCTGAAAAACTTTGAGTTTTGGTCAATAAACAAGTTATGCTGTTGCCAACAGCTGCTCTAGCCACTTACAGCATGCACAGTTATGTTTTTTTTTTTTGCAATGCAGGTAGAGTGCGAAATGTTTACAAGGCAACTTTTAATTTGTTTCAGCAACAACAGCAAGAAAGTGAGAGATGTGGTTGTTCTCCTTCCTCTCTCTGTCGCAAGCCTTTCTGCTCGTCTGGACGGAACCCAGAGTGAAAATAAATCAAGGAGAACTGCAAGGCATTTATGCCAGGTTCAAATATCTCTGTTTCGTATTTTTAATTTAAAAAAATATGATTTTATAGGTTTTTTTTCAAAATTATGGAAAAATTTACCGAATTTTCGCATAATTAATGTAGGAGTTGGAGAGGAGAGCGCGAATATTCTAGATTTTTGGGCATCCCTTATGGCGAGCCTCCAGTGGGGGAGAGACGCTTCAAACGTGCTTTGTCTGCCACCAAATTTGATGGATTGTATATGGCAAATAGGAGTGTCAGATGTATCGAGGTGTCTCACATTAATAAAGTTGCCTTTTTTTATTACTTATTATTATTTTTTTTTCTCCAAAAATTGTTTTTTTATTTTGGAAATTTCTCTAAATTTGACTTCTCAGAGACCGAGGGCAGGTCGGACTGCTCTTTGGAAGGGCGAGGAGGATTGTCTGCATCTGAATGTTTACAGTCCAGATTTGTCCAGTCCAAAGTTGCCTGTTCTGGTCTACATTCATGGAGGAGCTTTTTCACTGGGCAGTGCAGTGCCAGATCTCTATGGACCTGCCAGATTCATGGATTATGACGTGGTAAGATTTTTAAATACTATTTAATTATGAAATGTTCATAAAAAAAGGTTCAAAAAAGGATTTTTTGTTTATTGAAGGTTTTGGTAACAGTCAATTATCGACTGAGTGTACTGGGTTTCCTCTCCATGGACGATGATGAGTTGCCAGGCAATCTTGGACTCTGGGACCAGAATCTGGCACTAAAGTGGGTGCAGCAGAACATCCATGCTTTTGGCGGTGATCCTGAAAAAGTCACCATCTTTGGAGAGAGTGCTGGTGCTCACACTTGAATTAATAATTGATTTTGAAAATTTTTTGATTTTTTTTTTTAAATTTGACATTTAAAGGGGGCATGAGTGTGATGTGGCACTTCCTGTCTCCAGCAAGTCAGGGTCTCTTCAGAGCTGCCCAGACACAAAGCGGGGCTGCCACCACAACCTTCTTGGCTCTTGCCAAGAATCCTGCCTTTTATGCCAGGCAAATCCCTAATGAATCCCAATTCAAGTCTGCCTTAATAACCAAACTGTTCCCAAAAACTGTTCAAAAAACTCTTTCAAAAAAACCAATTTTTTGCTCTTATATAGATCTCTGGCATCTAAGCTGGGATGTGATGGTGATGGGAGTTCAAGGACCATTGCCAATTGTCTGAGACAGTTGGATGCAGAAGTGATCATGGAGTCCTCCTCATCCCTGTCCCATCATTACTTCTTTGCCATCGATGCCTTCCATCCCACTGTGGACTCCGGAGTCTCATCCCCCTTCATGGCCTCAGAGCCAGCTGACATCATTGCTGAGGGGAAGTTCAATCATGTCCCACTTGTTGCAGGCATGACCAGGGATGAAGGATACTATTTCACCCTGGACAGTCACAAAGTGCAAGAATTCAGCAATGCCAAGGATCCCAAGGCAGCAATCTCAACTTTGCTCCATGGAAAGTGAGTTCCTCTGGAAAAATGCATTTTTCATAAATTTCATCTCATTTGACAAATTCATGAGTAGGGAGGAGGATGAGATGAGCAGCAGGGATGGAGTCATGGCAGAGAGGGTGATTGAGCACTACTTCCAATCATCATCATGGTCTCCCACCAGAGATGAGATTGAGGACTTTTTGGCTGACATTTACTTCATTGCTGTTGGTCACTCAGAAGCAAACAAAATCGCCAAAACAAGTGAAGCTCCTGTCTATGAATATTTGTATGAACACATTGGCTCTGTTTCATCAACAGACTTCTTCTTCGGATCAACTTTCTCCATTTTGGGCTCGGTAAGCAACAAAACAAAAATATAGTGAACTAATAATGAGACTTTATATAAAGAACAGTATGATATATTGTTGTAGTGGTTTTTTGGTCTCTTTGGTCTGAACCCTTTTGGCAACATTGCGAAAAAATGCACACATGCGGATGAGCTGCTTCTGCAATTCCAATTTGAAAGTTTGCCCTTGGAAACTTGTCTCACCGAAGAGGACCAATTAGTGAGCACTTTGTTACTGGAAAGTTTGACCAATTTCGCCGCTAATCTGGACCCATCTCCAAGGAGCTTCAATCTCAATTGGACCAGGTTCAATTCGAAATGATCAAAATTAACCAAAAATTTGTCTGAATACCCAAAATTATGATAATTTTACAGATTAACCGAGTCAGATCGATCGGTGCTGAGAATCAGCGCCAGGCCAATAATGGATGATTTGCCTGACGAATTGGCAAGGAGAACGACTTTTTGGGAGCAACTCTGGACCCAGCAGCCCCTAAGACTCACTAATGAGGATTCAGAGACGCGCACCAACAAACATCTTTTTGTCAAGTGGCAAAAAAACGGAGAAAATGCGGAAAAAAGCGATTTGTAGACACATCAACTACTAAATCATAAATAAGAGTTACTTTTTATTTAGCGGAACTTTTACTTTAACCAAGAGGTTAGTCACGCAACCTCGAAGTCCAATCATCCGTCTTTTCACTTAACAATATAATATAGATAATTTCTCTTCTACATACATTCTTTGTCCCCTTCCTTTCATTTTAATTCTCTTGTTTTATGAAATTTTTTCTACTGCTATTGCTATTACAATCACCTTTAACTTAAAATTTTATGTAGAAAATTACAGAAAATAGAGTGATTTCTATAATTGCAGAAAAAGAAAATACTGTAGTAATTTCTTTTCTGTAATTGTCGATCCCTTTTTTCGATTTATTTCGAGAGAGAATTCTTTCTAGAAGCTTCTATTCACGATGTTTTCCCATGATTACGAAAACGTACGAGTCCCAAGAAAAAATCGGAAGGGAGTGATACAAAACGATAATTGGGACACGAAACCAATTCTTGGAACGCGATATTAACCAAGACTTTTTCCCCCTAAAATTAATTTATACGCAGTTCTTCTCGTCATCCATCATTGTTTTCCTCCTCGTTATCGTCGTCCCCCTTGTCGCCGTCGTCCCCCTTGTCGCCGTCGTCCGCCTTGTCGCCGTCGCGGTTCCTGTTGACGCAGTCGATGGGGCTCGTTCGAGTGGCACTCGAGTCGCTACACTCACACATGTCACTCGCTCACAAGTAACCAAAGCATTTGGCTCCGAAACTGCTGTAAAAGTGGAACAATCGAGACATTGACAGAAATAACAATATATCTAAATTGGTTTGCAGTCAGTCATTTTTACATTATTGTTTCCACTAAACTTAAAATGCTTTCATCAAGCATTAACATTAGTGGTGGCTATTCACAGTTTTCACAAAAAGTTCATACTTTTAAGTACTTTTAAGTAGGTAAAAGAAGTGTGTAGTGATATCAGAACGTTGAATTATGGGCTAGTACCCAAAAAAAGAGAGGCACAGTTTCGGTTGATGCATGGACAAGGCACTCATGTGCGTAACGAGCTGAGCTACCCACTCGAGATCGCTCAATGGGATCGAGCTCAACGAACACTCTTTGTACTACTATTAAAAGCACTATTACATTATTAAAGAATATTCTGTTATATAGATTGTACATATGAGAGACTAGGAGATTGTCACGCTCAACTTGAGCTTGTTGAGAAGATGTCCAAAGACAGTTAGTTAGGTTGCTGCCCTTAAGTAAGTCACTTAGCCACAACAATTAGCTATACCTAAGTACTTCAGTACATCTTAAGGAAAAAGTCTTGATAAAAAAGAAAGAAGAAATACAGTTAAACTTGGATTTAATATAGCAATAAAACTGATCAACTATTCAAATATCCTTTAATACTCGTAGGTACAAGGTTTAGTTTGGATCCCAAGGACAAAAGATATGTAGTACCTAAATAATGCATGCATGTGGTTTTGAACAGAACCATTGTGTATATGGAGTGGACTGAATATTGAGTTTTATTGGAAGAGTCCCTCCCACCACTCATTGTGTGTGACCAGCGTGTGTATTGAGGTCTGTTGTTTGCTCGTGGCTGGCCTCAGCTCTTTGGGCAAACACTCGAGACAAGTCGCGATAGAGCATGCATAGCCACGTCAGCAAACCAACACAATACAACTACCATTATTCTCATCTAGGGACTATACTATCTCTGCTTCTGCGACTACAACTACTACTTCTACTACTTCTGCTTCTATGACTACTGCTTCTGCCACTGCTTCTACTACTTCTGCTTCTACTGCTACTACTTCTACTCCTTCTACTGCTATTACTTCTACTACTTCTGCTTCTACTGCTACTACTTCTACTCCTTCTTCTGCTTCTACTGCTACTACTTCTACTGCTTCTACTGCTACTACTTCTACTACTTCTGCTTCTACTCCTACTACTTCTGCTTCTGCCACTTCTGCTTCTATGACTACTGCTTCTGCACTACTTCTTTTACTTCTGCTTCTACGACTACTGCTACTACTTCTGCCACCCCAACTACATTCTACTTCTTACTTCAACTGCAAGTGCTCCCCGGAGCAAGTGCTATATTAACAGTGTTCTCTCTCTCATCTCTCTGGCCTTATTCATCACTTGCTACAGCCATTTTGCTAAGCCCATTATTGTGAGTGTACATAGAACGTCGTATTTCATTTGTTCCCATGAACGCTTTGGGATCCGTTTATTGTTGCATGAGTCCCCTTTTTGCGAGCCCAATGAGCAATGATAACAAGATCGGCCATTGTTGTGGAAATGAACAGAAGAGCTGCAGACCAAAAGTGAGTTCTAGGTATTGATGCAGCTGAATCCACATGCCTGACCGACTTCCAGGCCGAACTGCACTGAATAATTGTCACTAATGGAAAATATGTCTTTTGAATGATATTATTCACTGTCAATGATGCATTTGATAATACAAAGTATGAAAGAGCCTCAAAAATTGCTCTACTCCTAATGTCAAAATTTTGAAGAAACAATATATATGTACAGTAATTAAATAGTAAATTTATATAATATAATAATTTTTAGTAATAAATTATACATTAATGGCAAAAGTTATCCAATGCACCCTAAATGATTTGAATGCAGGGTCCCAGCATGAAATTCAAACAAGATATCCAATTGTGTCTCTTATTATTTTACTTGAACACAAAAGAAGTCCCCTGCAGTGCCCATTGCTCCCTTTATGACTCACTAATTGGGCACACCCATTATTGGGCCCCAAAGCATTATTGAAAGTAAAACGCTTATTGTTATGTGAATTGCTATTTATTGTTGTGACAAAGGAGATTCTGGTATGCAGAAATCGGTGTGACCGCAAAAATCGTGTGACTCCAAGGCACTGCTGCACCTGCCACTACAACAATAATAATAGTACATATTGGTTCCCAACTGCATTCTCATGAATCAGTTGGCTACAATCTCATTATTAAGAGTGTACAATAGAGCTGTCTTAGTGTCTGTGTGTCACAGCTGAATAAGCACCACAGACAGACAGACAGACAGACAGACAGACTTTGAGTATGTATGAAAATGTGTGTATTTCCCCACTTTTAAAAGGAGGAAACCCAACAAGAAGTTTGTAAAGAGAAATGTCCAAGTTGGAAAGAAGAAGATACTAGTGATAAAAGTATGTATAAATTTAGAGATAAAGGTACAGTAGGACTACTGAGTCAGTGCAGTGAGACAGACACACTATGTAGTACTTTTGTATTCTACTGTAAGTATTGTGTTTTGGGTGCACAATGCATTAGAGTGTGTGTAGCAAAATTTGTGTGTCTAGAAGAATTCTCTGTGAAAAGAGGGCGAAGTTCGCTCCAATGAGTCGCAATAAGAAGCAGTGATCACAGCCAATTTGGGGGCCAACAAAATTTCGGCCACCCAGGATCCACAAATTGGGACCAATTCACTCAATCTAACTGTCGTTTCTTGACCACCCACACAACCTTACGAGCTACCAATAACAATGACAAGGCCAGAATTTGAATTTCATGGACTTTTATCTAATCTTCTCCTTATTCCTTTTATAGTCATCTTTTCTTCTTAATCTCTTCTTCTTTTCTTCTTTCCTTCACTATTTCTGCACTTTATTATGTGCCATTGTCCCAAAAAAACTTTTCTTTTTCTAACAACTTTTTTTCATACAACAAACTTTAGGATTCAGATCAAGAAATTCATCATTGTGATCCTGTAATTCTCAGTAATGACAAGATGCAAGTATGTACATAATAGTACAAAGTCATGCTGGAATGTCAAGTACTGTAGTAGTATTGAAGCTCATTGTAATACTAGGTATATATAACAAAAGTTGTTAAGAAGGTAAGACAAGGAATGTGAGGAATCGCTGCAAGTGTTGACACACTTGAACTCATTTTCACCTCCTTTCCCCTTAACAAAAGACCTTCTTTATTGCTCGAAGATAGTACATATAAGAGTTGTTGTCAAGAATTGAAGTTATTGAGTACAAAGAAATGTGTCCAAATTTCCTTCGAATTTCTCATCTTTGACTGTATAAATAGTAAAAACTAGTAGGTACTGAACTACAATAGAGTTTTTTTTGGCTGGAGAAAGACGTGCCTTATCATGATGTCTAGTGACACAAAGATTTCTGTTGAGTGAGCAAGCAAGAAGTGGTTTCTTCCTGCGTGACTCAGATCAATCACTCTTATTATTCACACAATAACAAAATGCAATTGTGGTTGATGTTGTGAGAGAAATTTCACCCAATTTGCAACCCTGCTTGTTATGGTCAGAAATGAAAGACAAACAGAGAGGGTCAAACAGACGCAAACACTTTAATCAAGGGATTCTGAGGAATCATGATTGAGCTGAATGTTATTATGGACATACTACGTATTTCTCGTTTGTTTACACTTGATTTTGCTACTTGATTGGATTGCAGTGCTCTTTTTACTGGGCTCACTCATCTATTTTAAGAAAAAGTACAGTAAAGGACATAAAGCATTAGTTGTGTAAATTTCAATAGAAAAAAAAAAACAGAAAACGCACTTGAAGCCGAATCCATAAGAAGCTTTATTCAAGGACATCAATAAGAAACACTAAAAATGATCAATCTCGTACCATTAATCAATCAATTTTTCCTTAATGCACAAGAGGAAGACCAAACTTCAAATCAAAGTACCTACAGGTACTAAGATACACTTAATATTGAAAGCAGTGGCATTTACGGAGTCCATGCGAATTGGGAGCAAGCACGAGTGGCACTGACTGGGCTCCGCCCCCAGCCACGCCCCTGCGACGCGTCGCGACGAATGGGCGTCGCGTCTCAGGGCTGCGTTGCGACGCGTCGCCGCGATTGGTCGCTGGGGCCGAGGCGCCGCCCCTTTTGAGGGCGACTTGGAGAGGCACTGGAGAGTGCTTGAGTCCGCGCGTAATTACACTTGAGCCTCGGCCACGAGTGGATCGAGTCCAAAGTAAGCACTCAAGAGCTTCAGCACCGCCTTTTTGAGAATCCTCATCACAATAAGAGTTGAAGAGGTGAAGAAGTGATAGCAACAAGGGCCCTCAATGCTCAAGCACTCCTACTTCTCTGTCTTACTCACAAAAACCAATGTCACTTGTGTTCCCCTCCAGTCGCCTGGCATCCATCATTTGCTCCCCATTCACCTTCCTTTACTTGACTTTTTTCTGAAACCTTTGATTGCAACCAATACATTAGTCTGGTCCATCATGGCGGCAATTCTAGACGCACTCACTAAGTAAGTCTTTTGACACTGCTTCCCTTAATAATGCTGGCTTTGTTTTCCAGCCTAAGATCTTTTAGAGGCGACTGAAACCTTCTTAAGGGTCCCCAATACTTTATATAGTAAATGTGAAAGTGCCTTGTCTTCTTTTAAAGTGGTTAGGGACTTCAAAAATAGTCTAACTTATGTGAGGAAGTGTCCAACGCCCTTTCCATTTTCACATTTCCCCACTAAAGTGAAAATTGTTAAAAGAAATGCAATTATACCTAATTGTCCCTGTTTTCTTTGTGGTTGCAGAGAGCTTTGGCAAATTTGCTCGCGATGCGATGTGCGAGCTGAGCGCGAGTCTGGACGCTGGCAGCGAGCCGGGCTTCTTGGTCTCGGACATCCTGGAGGAGCGCCACAACATGGCCAACATGATGCAGCCCGTGTCCACGGCCAACAACTCGCCCGTGTCCAGCCCCAACTACGCCTCCTTCCCGGGCTACGAGCTCAGCTACGAGATGAGGGCCGCCGCCAACTGGTACGGCAACCACAACAACGCCCACAACAACGCCTTCGCCCCCGCCAACGCCGACCCCAGGTTCAACGCCACCGACTACTGTGAGTACAAACTTAACCAAAAATATCTCTTTAATTATAAGGTTTTTTTTCGAATTAATGTTTCTTTCTGGAATTTTGGAATTATTCGGAACTTTTCTCTATCAAAAATCGATTCCTTTTAGGGATTCGGCTTGACACCCAAACATTTATTCTGTAGTATCCTTAAAAATGTATCATATCTTGTTATATTGTTTATTCATAAATGTGTCTCCTTTTTTAGCTTATTTATTTGTTTGGACTTTATCGAGCATCATCAATATTTCCCTCTCTTTTTTGGAATAAAAGAATTTCTTTGTGAATTATCATCACGTTTTCTTTTCAGTTTCGTCGCTGATGCGCACGCCGTCGGCGGCGGCGGCCGCGGTGTCGGCCATGGGCGCGGGGC